>JASANE010010729.1:0-88007 GCA_030248225.1 Trileptium ribeirensis
AACGACCCTGTTACATAAGAACTTGGGCAGGGCAATTCTTGAAAAGTCTACCACACGCCCATGGCGGTTTCATCATACTAGGCTAGTTTCTGCTGTCGACAATCTCCACTGCTTCTTAAGGGAAGATGATCCAACGGTTGCTGGTAGCATTTCATCACTGGGAATTTTGAAATCTATGGTTTCGGTTACAGATTTGTGCCGAAATTTCATTGACCGCGTCGAGTTTCAGGGGCTACTTCACACTTATCGTTCTTCAATTATCTATCGCTTGACATTCAGTTGTTTAAGCTTCAGGTGGATACCAGCGGGACACCGGAAATGGTTCGTTCAGTATGCAATGAGTTACGTACATCCATGGCACTGAAACTTTGGCCATATTGCGGTTCCGAGTTTGCACTAGCGGCGGCATTTTTTTCGGGCGTCCACGTACCAGAGAGGACAAAAACTTTGTTGCAACAGTTCGCAAGCAGTCGGATTTCAGCCCTGCATAACTTCTACTCTTCATGGAATGATATCATTCTGCGGTTCAATGAAACTGTAGTCAACTATATTGCTGGACTTATCAAGATGACCGAAACGCATGGGAATGATCAGTTTGATCCAAATATGCCTAGTACGTCCAGCTTTCAACCTCGTAGATCAAAACCACAAGACGCTGATGTCTTTGAACAGCTGTTCAGTCCTCGTAGTCCAGCAAAACAGGCAAAGTGTGGTGCTGGAACAATGTTGGAAAAAGAAATTGCATTGTTTGAACACTCGCGGCATCCATTTCAAGACCCGAGAGAGTATTGGAAAGAAGCGACGCAACTACCAATATTGCAAGCTTGCGCTAAAATGCTTCTTTCTGTTCCGGTGTCATCCGCATACATTGAGCGCGTTTTCGGAGAAGCAGGAATGGTTCTATCAAAGCTCAGGAAGAAGACTCGGCCGCAAGTTCTTCTGGCTATGTTATACGTGAAGTACAACAAAAAACTCGAGCACCTGACCAGAGACTGTGAAATATCCTGAGACGAGGTCAATAATTACTTGAGCGCTACACATAGCAGTGATGTCGAGAGTGGGGACGATGAGTAGTAACAAACTAAATCTACTGACAGAACTAGCGTACGTTGGGAATACATTGCCATGAGAAACGTTAGTATCATGGCTGTTTTCTGCAAGGGTTACTTGGGCTTCTAGTAACGTGGTTCCCCAAGAGATATGTTTGTATCTTGGGGACATGTTGCAATGAGATATGTTAGTATCATGGCTGCTTTTCTCAAGGGAAAAGTTCGTACCTTGAGTGAAGTGCTAGAAATGGAGTACGTTTGTAGCCATTAAGCCAGCATCTGCACGGAAACTAGAGAATCCTGTTAGTATCTGGCGGCAGATGTCTGGACCCGTGGCTGGCTGTCATACTGGCTATCGGGCGCGTCCCCTATGGCGATGGGGATGTTGAGCGATGCTTGTGCGCAGCAAATGCACCATGCTCAGCAGTGAATTTGATTCACCGTGGACCAACGTTGACAAAGAATTTGCCCTTGCGTGAATTGTCTGCTGCCTACGTATTAATTTTTAATCTGTTCCAAATATTCCCACGTGGGAATTGAATTCCCATGGGAATTCAAAATAATTCACACGGGAATTCCTATTCCCATGACCACCCTGCAAGCTTAGTCAAACAATGGTGGGATTCACCTCAATCGGTTCACGGGATAATGACGTATTGCCATTTGTGTGAAATTATATTTACCACCGTTCGGCTCTGGCTCCGTATTCTTAAACTTACCGTTAGGTCATTTTTACCTGCGAAGTTTCTTTCCTACCCTTACCCTCAATTTTCGCAATCTTGCGGTAGAGATAAGAGTAAAAAATTATCAGAGAGTAATTTTTTATCTTATTTTACCCGCGATTAATTTTACATCGGTAGTTTTGCCTGATGGGGGTTCGGTATCTAGCCTGCAAAAAATAGCTAATATTTGTTAGATGGAGTAATTTTGGGTCGTCGAATACGATTCTAAAGGTTATTTTCATGGTAGTCTCACAATGACACCGTAGTGTTAAACCTAGAAATATATGAACAATTATTCCAAGATCTTAATTTCAAATGTCATATGGTATAGTAATTAAGGAGTATGGTTCTAGCGCGCGTATCCCAGGTTTAATCCTCCTCAGTAAGTTTTTAGTTTCTTCTTTTTGGAACCACATTTTCATACATTTGATCGATTGGTACCAAAATTTTAACTGTACGTTTAAAATTGACGAAATTCGATCTGGGGGGCGATAACCGAAAAGACCCCCTAACAAATGCATTCTTTTTGCATTAGTAAACTATGGACCATCTGCATGCCGGAATATACAGAAATGTGGGTAATTTGTTGTGCAAAAAACGAAAGATACGTCGTGATGGCGATGCTGCTGACATCTGCTGTCTGTCTGGCGCATGCCGGCTGATCTGCCTAAACAACTTTATCTCCAAAACCCTCCGCTCCTTTGGCGCGTCGGCCCACAAGCCCAGCGCAAGAAGTGGCGCGACGACCTTCTCAAAAACCTCCGTAAAGATTATTTTACCCTGGAAGAAGCCATCGCTGCAGCACAAAACCGGCTGCAGTGGCGTGGTATTATTCGTCACCTTGGTGCAGCTCCGTCGTGGAAAGTCGTTTCGTACCAGTACAAACGATAACACAATAAGTCATCTGCTTTCTGGTTGAGTTATCGTTGTATATATGTATATATATCGCTTAGCAAGATTTTTAGTATTCCTGATCTTCTTTCTTTCCTTTTCACAGCAGCATCTCTATTCAAAATATTCGTGTTAAAAAACTTTTTGACTTGACAAATCTGGCAGCTCGGTAGGGTTAAAATTTGTGGGGGATACATGTTCAAAAACAAAGATAAAATTTTGCACTGTGTCAGTTCGATTAATGCTACAGGCCTTGGTCCACGTGGCAGCTCGGTAGGGTTAAAATTTGTGGGGGGTACATGTTCAAAAACAAAGATAAAATTTTGCACTGTGTCAGTTCGATTAATGCTACAGGCCTTGGTCCACGTAGCATCTCGGTAGGGTTAAAATATGTGGGGGTACATGTTCAAAAACAAAGATAAAATTTTGCACTGTGTCAGTTCGATTAATGCTACAGGCCTTGGTCCACGTAGCATCTCGGTAGGGTTAAAATTTGTGGGGGTACATGTTCAAAAACAAAGATAAAATTTGCACTCTGTTAGTTCGATTAATGATACAGGCCTTGGTCCACGTCTATATTTGTTATGGATATGTGCATTTTGCTAATGTCCCAGAGTTAGTCATAAAAACCAGGCAAACTTTGTGCCAATCAAGTCGTACAGTCATTTTGTGCTATAGTTCAAAATGGAAGATTACGAGAAAATGTTTTAAAACTGTTTTTGAGCAATGAATGAAAAACCTATATATGCTGATATGATATATACTGTACCTGGTGCCGAGCGTTGCATTCAAAACGGACATGTTCGAATCAACTATGCATTGAAATCTGTCGGTGAACAGATAGCCTACGCTCGACTTAGGGAAAAGACTGTGAGTAAATGTTTTATAACTGTTTATTTTTCGAACCA
Organism: Trileptium ribeirensis; assembly: GCA_030248225.1. Taxonomy (NCBI): domain Eukaryota; kingdom Metazoa; phylum Nematoda; class Enoplea; order Enoplida; family Thoracostomopsidae; genus Trileptium; species Trileptium ribeirensis. The sequence goes on from JASANE010010729.1 coordinate 3,571, forward strand.
TTCTATAAAAGACACAATGCAATTTATTATATACTATTACATCTTCTGCACAAACTTATATATACTGTACGTTGCACCGGGAGATGCAATCAACAAGGACATGTTCTAATCATTTATTGGAAACCCGTCACTGAACAGATAGCCTACGTTCGACTTAGTGCAAAGACCTTGAGTGAATGTTTTATAACTGATTTTTTTGAGCAATACCATAAAATACACAACGCAATTTATTACTATTACATGTTGTGCACAAACTTCACTGTACGTGGCGCCGGGTGATGCAATCTAAAAGGCCATGTTCGAATAAATCATGTATTCAAATAGGCCAAGCCAGTCATGGTGTTTACCATTGCAGCCTACGCTCACACTAACGATCAGGCGGACGAATCACAATATTAGTTTATGGAGGAACTAAATCATCCTACCTGCTCAGCACCGTAGGTGACATGCTTGTTATTTGAGGGGACTTCAATGCGCAAGTACGGCCTCGAATGTCTGGTGACTAAGCCTTAGCCGGGAAGTTCACGAGCGGTATTCGAACAGATAAAGGCAACAGACTTGTTACGTTACCCGAATATTATAAACTTTTTCTTGTCAACACGAATTTTCGACGTCAAACTAGGTAATATCAAACGTGGATATCGCCGAACGGCAACTACTATCAACTTGATCAGCAGAAGGCGGAAATCCGCCGTACGCGACTGTCGTTCTTATTGGGAAAACCAAGTTCCTAGCGACCACAGCATCATCATAATGAAATGGCGGCTGAAATTGATTCTAACTTCTTCTACTGGAAACATCGGTCTCTGGATATGGCACGTTTGTATGGCGAAAATTTTTGCAAACAATTCCGGATCACAATATCGAACCCGTTCGTGGTGCTACCAGCGGTCACAGACAACTCTATTGATGCTCGGTGGGATGCTATTTACTTCATATGTCGATCAACTCTGCAGAAGCGCTTCCAAAATCGACACCTAAAAACGCGCACGCCCACTCAACACGACATCTCTTGGACAAATATCTAACTTGAGTCATTGCCGAAACACAGTTATACGGCCCATACTCAAGAAAAGCCTAAACGGCAGCAGAAAAAGCGGTAAAAACAAGTACTTCGGCGAGCTCAGTCATACTATGAATAAAGCAGCATCAGGGAACCACCAGCGCGAAATATATAAACTAATTATGCGGGATTCACGTTATAATGTCCCCACCAGTTGAAACTTTTGTCCCCCTGTAGTGTAGGCTATACCGTAAAGACAGTGACAGCGACACCCATACCATATACAAAATATGAGGGTGTCAGGAACACCCTTAGCTACTGCATTTTGGCAGTAGAGTGCCGCGGGAATCCTATTGTTCTGCAGTGACAGTGTGGCAGACACGATATAGTACAGTGACAGTGTGGCAGACACCGTATGGTGACTTCCATATTGTAAACTACTGAATAAAAATTTTTATCGTTGAAAACATTTTATTCTGACTCTAAAATGTAGAATGCAAGATAAATTCGGAAGTGGCACTTGAATTTATCCAGCGCAGTCCTAGATAGTTGAGGTCCTACCAGAATACCTATCCTTGGGGCTCGCTCCACGCCCCCTCCGAGCTCTGCATTGGTGCCCCCGTACCCGAAGCCAAGCACCCCCGAACACAAAGGCATCCCCCGAGGCCCCGAACTTCCCCACCCCCTCATCGAGGACCCGCACCCTCCCGAGGCCCCCGGAGTCAAGCACCAGCACCCTCTCCACCCCCCGAGGACCCGCACCCCCTCCACTCGAGGCCCAGCACGCCGACACCTCCCACCCCAAGGCCCTGAACCCCCCGGCCCCGCACCCCAAATCGGCCCTAAACACTCTCCTGAGTTCCCGAAGTCACCCCCGCCGAGTCCCCACATAAGTTCCAACTTTTGGGGACATTGTAACGTGAATCCCGCATTAGAACGTGCACAGCTATTTTGCTATGCTACCAAGGCGTTATTTGCGACAAATTCGTTTAGATTCTTGTAACCAAAAAAGCCCGAGTTGGATGCCGGAGGGAGCACTTTCAAAATCTGTTGAACCGCGAACAACCAGAAAACACACTGAAAGCAATGACGTCAACTTTAGTGGGTTTTACATTGAAGAAGTCAGCTGCTTTCCTTCATCAATAAGTGAAGTGCTAAAGGCTGTTAAAGAGATCAAAAGTGGAAAAGCACTAGGTTAAGAACGGCATTGCGAACCACTGCTATAGGCACGAAGCTATGTTAGCTGCTGCGCTAAATGTTGGAGAAAGAGATGATCCCTAACAGTTGGAGTACAGCTATAATCATCCCTTTCCACAAAATTAGAGATAAGTTCGACTGCTGCAACTACCTCGCCATTTCTTTACAGAATACCGCTTTTAACATCCTGGCGGTAGTAATAACCGACCGTTTCAAGAACCATCGAGAAATTTACGAAAGGGAGCAGCAGTGCGGTTTTCGTGCAGGTCGTAGCATATATCCAGGTATATATATTTAAAATTCGTTGCAGTAAACGGTACGTGCCAGGTGTATAGCCAAGGTGCACATGAGGGCTGTCGCTCTGTGATAGCAGACAGAAAATCGTAGTGCATGTTAATGTAAGCCATGTCCGTTCAGGCTGTGCCACACTTAATAAATCCAGCCTCTTCCCGTTGAGAATTGTCTGGCTAGACACCTGGCTTTGCCACGAAGTATCAGAATTTCACAGATGCCGAACTGAATTATTCGAATGCATTTTGAGTATGCGAGCTTTGGCAGTCGCATATATATACTTGCAACAATGTTTCATTTGTTGTGCTACAAATATTATCACGACCACCATTCCGAGATATGACATACCACTGAGAAGGTTTATAAGTCCGCCGATACTTGAAAGAACTTTCGAAATCTGAAATATGATTAATATATTATATACCCTGGCTTGAAAGTTGCCTATATGTGAATAACAAGTGATCGTCCTTGGGCATCCGTGGAATATATATGATCGTAGATAAATATAGCCTTTTCGGTTAGCCTCCCCCATTCCACAATTGATAAATTTTGAAGATACAGTGTTAATTTTAGCACCAACTCAGTGCGACGAGTTGGTTTAGAAGATATCAATTTCCGTCATTTGTTCCTGCAATTGCCTAAAAATTTTTTCTCGATAAATGGATAATTTTATATGTCGAATCGCTTTTGATGAGCTTAACCCTAAGTCTTTAACCCGGTGACCGATTAAGCTGATTTTAGCAACATTCGGCTCGGATGTGGTTTGAATGATGCAGGTATAAAATTATACATTTATCGGAAAAAATCTTTTTCAAAAATTTTGAGAACTTAAATAATCGAAAATATATTTATTATAAAAGTGGCCGAAAGGGATATTTTCTGGACCACGTCGTCGAGTTGAATCGAAATGTGAAAATTGTCGCTGTATCTCCAAAATTAACCAATTTTGTGCTGTGGGGTTACCCGAAAAGATCCCATAACTGAAGATTTAATAAAACTAGAAACTAGAAACAGCTTTGATTTGACTTACATGTCGTGATTTATTCTATTTAGTGCTACAATATGATTGTTAGATTTAATACATAAATTGTAACGTCGTTGGGTAAACAGTGCATATTCAAAATCATGTACAGCTTAATGCGCTTCTTTCTCTATATACTTAGAATGTCATACCACGATTGCTGCTGTGGTAATACTTAGAAAAACAATCGAGAACTGGTTATATTTTACTCTATTGACAAGAGATAGGGACATTATTGGCTCTTGATATTAATGTTGTCTTTGTATATAGAAATAATCAATTCATACACGTAGAATTATAGCAGCGTAATCAAAAAATTTACGCTGCAATGTTTTCTACTGAATTCCAGAATTTAGCTTTAGTTCTTACCGGAGTAATCAGCTTTTCTTCCATGACAATAATTTCCTTCGTTTGAAATAATAGACGAATATAAATTAGCGAGTCTCTGAAGTAATAATATTGCAGTTGAGACTAGGGTATTCATGGTAGTCAATATTGCAAACGCCTGATGAGAGGAGGAAAACATTGTTTAGATTCTCTCCAAAATTTTATGCATAAATATGCTTAGGTTGAACCAACTTAAACTGTGCGAAATTGATCGCTATTGTGCTAAATTCTAATTTATTTATCAAGATTTATATTATAATACGATACTTGAGGACCTTATCTAGTATCGTTTGAAAATTTTTTTCCAGTGAAGCCGGTATTCAATGTTTTGGCAAATTTAGTTCAAAGTTTCAGGGAATTAGCTCCTTTCAAGAGACACACTTGTTGTTTACTCCAGACCTTTTAAATTTATGTTTATATTAGCTTAAACTTATTTGATACTTCTAGTGCCTTTCTCTAAAATCCAACAACAAATCAATACACATCATTGAAACCGTGACCTCAAAGCTATAATTTTAGTCAAGGATTCGGAAAGTAAGCCTTGTTAGTATTTTTAACACATTGAGCCTGTCTCTATGTCGGAAATAGAAACCGACAAGGTGTCGACCACTGACATAATTTGTTATTATTTAAAACGAAAATCAGTAATAAGTCAATCCAGCAACTATGATTGTATTTCGATTATTTCTCTTGTAAATTGCACATATATAATTCAACAAAGAATTTTATTGGTTGAAAGTTGCTTGATGCTAATTTTTTCGAGTACATTACTGCAACATGCGCATAATTTTAGCAGTATTGTGTTCAATCCAAAATTATCGCTTAATCATTATGTCGAGACTGTATGGAGAGAAATATGAGTGCTATTTGCAAGTATTAAAATAGTTACCACGAAAATATATAACTTTTGTGGCGACTGAAGATAGCCTTCGATCAAAAATAACCACGGTGCAAATGGACATAGTGCTCTAAATCTCGCAAAGGAATTAGATAACTAGATATAAGTATTTTTGAAAGAATTTTTACTCAAACAAATTCTTTTTTATAGAAACCGTAGAACCAAAGACAATGACTAAATAGACCCACTTGTGTTTTTGGAAATACAGTTATTTCATGATGTTAGCCATATAATTTCGTGGTTAATTACGCATTGCGTGGTACGTTTTATTCGTGTGTCAGTAATTTGAATATCGCCACTTGCTCACGCTTTATATTTCGTGCGCAATGCGCTAAAAATTATATCATAGTTTTGCCACTTAGATACGTCAGTCTTTTAACAAATGTTTTACATATATTAAATTAAACGATTTCTTACTGGTCAAATATTGGTGATTTTAGAGCCCCAAACGATGTGCTTGATTGGAATTCTCCGGTGCTGTAAAATTAAAATATCGATGATGTATACAGTATGGTCTCAATAAATGTCTTTTATCACCATTTATAGACTATGCACTGCATTAATATATAAAACACGCAAATACACGCAAAATATAAGTCACGTAGCCATGGGTGGCGCGACGTCTTTCTCTGTTGTTGCGTTAGGGTTCACCCAGAGGAAATGTTGAAAATTATCAATGTTATATTCTTAAACATCTCAGTGGGTTTTCATTTGTAAACCAACTAATATAAGGAATGTCTTGCCTCTGCTTCTCATGTATGTCAATACAGATGTTTTTCAAATTTTTGCACTACCTGAAAATAGCTTTCCCCTTCTGAATTTTGTTTACTGGCCTAAAATAGAAGTCTTGCTACGTACTTCACCGTCTATATAATGGCAAAATCAAATTAAGATAAAGAAATACATGGGAAGTTTGTAAAATATAGCAACTTAAGGCACAAAGCAGTATACTGATGTTTCTAAATAATATTTTTGACAGTATATTACGATTGTTTTACACGGAGTTTATACTAAATGCGAGCATGTAAACAAAAATGTAGTAGCTAGGGGTGTGTCGTACACCCTCGGCAAGTGATTTACGGTGTGGGTTTGACCCTGGATGTGTATACGATAGGGTCACAATTACAGGGGACGAACGTTCCAAACAGTGAGGCATTATAACGTAAACTGATGTTTAAATTGTTTTTCTACTTTTTTGTCACTGATAAATACGAAACACATTTTCCATTAGGTCTTTATCGAGATCTATTTGTTGACGGAAGTAACACTATTTTTCTTCAGATTACATAACATGGGTGACTCTACCTGCATCGCTTGATACAGATGTCTGGAAAGCTTCGGTTTTCCCAAATTTGCGATTGTTCGATGTAACAAATGTCTGAAAGAGCATCGTCTACATTGTAAAGTGGGTTTCATTTATTTTAGACAATAAGTTTTATCACAGTGTGCAGTTCTAAATATACGTATAAGCTATATTCTGCTTTTAGTAAGCTTGATGTACCTGTTTCTTTTAATTGTGGCAACATAAGCAGCATTAATTAATAGCATATCCTTTCTAGAAAACAGCTGTATGTTTATACAATGACTAGTTGGTTAGACTTTCAGTATTTTTCTTGATTTTAAGTGATAGTAACTTTTTTGGAAAGCAAGAGAGTAACGCTGGGTCCATTTTTGACATGTACACAGTTTGAGCTATGAACTACCTTGATTAAAAAACAGGCTTCTACAAAAATATAGCAAATATAATGTTCCACTGGGAAAAACTAATGTTGAAATTGCTTTAAAACCAGTGATGTTACACACGTAAAAATAACACAATTTAACAACTGTGCTAACACATGTGTATCCAAGCAGCTGATATGTTTGTTTAACGTATAATGTATAACTTAACCGTTCAGTTTGAAATGTAGGATTTTTCAAACCAAGACCTTGGAGGTACCAGACAAAGCGTGATCCAAAACTCCAAAACTGTGGAATATGATTGAATATAAAATGTGGAAACGAAACATTCACATTATGCCCAATTTAGAATATTTCTGTGAGACTAACATTTTATAGGTTTGGAAGAACAATAGTGCAATGCCACTTTATTGCCGAAAACTGTGATGACAATCTTTAGTCAATTATGAGCATTGTGAAATCCGACGTAGTATGTGATAATTTATAAGGACAACGATCATAGCGTTATCACTAATTTAATGACGTCGAGTCGCGGGCGCACGGGCATTAACGCTATTCTGCATTTTGATAAGTAACGTAAACAGATTGAAATCTCACATTCTAAATGCCTCCTTGCAGGTAGGCGTGCGTAGCTCATGAAATTTTCAAACGCCATAAAGGTCACGCTGCCATAAATCACCGTTAGCTGTGAGAAAGGCATTCTAGGTAAAGGTACTCTAGTTCTTAAATATGAATTTTTACACCACAGACTTGAAAAATGAACATCACTTACCTGTTGGTCGTACAAGGTTGGTCGTGCACGTACAATCTGCAGAATCTATGTAAATAACTTTTAAGCAGTTTAATGCGGCGTTCACGTTAAAATGTCCCCGCTGTTTGGAACTTTTGTCCCCCTTGAGTCGCAACCCTACCGTGTAGACAGTCAGGGTGACACCCATACTGTAAATCAATTGCCCAGGGTGTACGACACACCCCTAGCTACCACATTTTTTGATTACGGGGTTGTACACACCCTTAGCTACAAATTTGGCGCGAATTGACTATAATGGACGCCATCTGTAGCTAATGTGGTGCATTAGACAACTGTGCGGTGTGGTTTTTTTAAATTTCGATATTTTTATCTTTACCATGTGAATGTCCACGAGGTAGTGCCGCACGCCGTCAATAAAACTGCAATGAAGACACGGTGTGCTTGACACTGTCCAGAACTGGCAAACCCCAGCTAGCTATTATTGAAAAAATTAATAAAAACATGGGGTATTTAAGACACCCTGTTGTCGACAGTGTGCCTGACCCTGTATGTGGTACATAGGTTCCAAACGTTGGGGACATTATAACGTGAACGGCTCATAAGGTACATTATATTTAAACATTCGAGCTTTAAGCATTCGATCACAAATAAATTTAATCAGGTAGGATGCTTACGTCGGCTTGGAATATTTTTTCGATTGTTACACTAAAAGCAGCAACATTGCAAGAAATTTGTTTCAATTTTATAAGTTGTCAACCTGTGAGATAACTATGTGTGTTATGCATGTGTTATAATTGCCCACGGTGCAGCCAATATTTTGGATATGTGCGAAATATAACGAACTTTAAAATTTGTAATTTTGAAAAAATGATCATAACACCTAAAACTAGAATCATCAATCTACTAAAGTCGTGAGAGTTTTTGTCAACTCATTACGAAATTACTAAAACATTAGCTAAATACTTCTGCCACCCAATTCATTACTCATTTTTGAACGAGTTTTTTCCACTTTCGGTAGAAAAACTTCTGTTGATGTTTTTCGACCATAAAGCATTATAATTTTTTACATTTATGATGTCGTATAGTATATATAATTGGCAGGGTTATCCTAATTTTGCTGTTTCTTATGACTGTACGAGTACGGCTACGTCATGGAGTAGATTATGTAAAAGCAATGCCCCAGTTGTTCCTACCTCTAACCGTGCAAATTGGAATTGTTTCATTTCGAGGCCTCATATTTTTCGGCGAATAGCAGTAACAAATTTCTATCATCTTTTTCTGGGTTTGTTCATTGATGCAGCCCTGAAATTTTAAATTTAGGAATTTTGTAGATCAACGATTCATACTTTTTTCTTTTCAGATCCATACATCCATTTTAGCTTCGTTAATTACGTTAGTGACAGGTGTATTTTTGACACAGAGACGTACAGCATCAGTATTCCTATGTTGTTACTCCTAAGGGCTAGACTCCCTATATAATACTTTCACAGAGAGACCTCTCCAACGCCCTTACGCCATCCATCCCCTCCGTCCCCTCCAGCGCAGAAAATTTAAAAGTTTTAGCAATTAAAAGGGAAATATTATGCACATTTTAACAAATTTAAGGAAATTATTAGCAACTTCGCCATTAACCAAAGTTTGCCCCTCTCGTATCATATTCCGCCCCCGTGAGATTTCGCCCCCCCTAAGGTATCATATTCCGCCCCCCCCCGTGAGTTTTCGCCTCCCCATAAGGTATCATATTAAGCCCCCCATGAGATTGGCCTTATTCGCAACTTAAATTTTTTCTTAATTTCAGATAGTATAACAAATCCAAAAATATCTTGTGTCAAATACAGTCAAATTTCAAATCAGCTCACGGCGATAATAAAAAAATTGAAGACAACAAGCAGAGAAAATTGCTATGGCGTCATTTCAAAGAATTATAGGCAGACAACTATAGGGATGTCAACGGTCTCGGCAACATCAGTGGTCGATATAGGATCATGAATTACCATTTGTGCTACATAGCATTTGTTCATTTGTTCAACAAAAACAACAGAACCTTTCTACAGAAAAACGAAACTTCCGTCGAAATTTCGATACAAAATGCCGGTTGGTGCGTAGACACTGCTGCCTAGTCGGTTCCGCAAACTGTGCAAAACATGACGCCTAAATTATCACTGATCACTGGGGATTGGAAATGTAGCGTTTATACTAAAAGTGTAACAATCATGGTGTTTCATTTCTACATTGTTACTTCGTGGAAGTTCACTCAACCTTTCGGATTCATAGCAGCTCAAAAGATGTAGGCGCACTGCCGTTTAATCGTACGTTATTCTGCCAGGGTCCACTCCATTTGTAAGATCAACAGCGAAAGCGATGGCAAAAAGACCACAGTCGCTTGATCCATCTTGTTTTTGACAATTTTAAACCGAGACATCTAGGGTTCCTTGCGCGTCTTTATTGCACCCGTAGAGTAAACAAAGCTGTTTCTCCATACCCGGCGAATTTTGAAATTCCATTGAGCGATAAATCCGGACGCAGCCGTCGGAAAATGTTGATATCACCCAGCGATTCCCGGTGTTAAAATGAATTTTTGTAAAGTGTTCGAAGTCATGTTCCGCAAAGCCCCCTTTATCACTACCAAGCACCACAGTGTCGTTTAAGAGCGTACAATTGTATTGTCTTTTGAGCATCTGCTGACCTGCATTTATATGACGATTGTTGAGCCATTCGCCGTTAAATATGTCGTTCATGTCTTGCATTTTTAAAGCCACGTCACCAAACGATCGCCATTCCGTGCCAAGTGATGCGTTTGTATCAGCAGAAACAAAAGGTTTGAGATTGGTTGCATTAGCTTTCTGCTTCATAGGTAACTCCTTGCTGGACAATCTATAAGTGCCCATACCCAATATCTCGCAGATAGTGTGCGGACCCACCAACGTGCTTGAAACTTCCCGCCTTTACGGTCCGATTTTCTCGAGTTTTTTAGGAGCTTACCTTTGCTCTCGGATATATTCAGGACAACGACGCTTCAAGTCGAACTCCAATTTTTGTTTTCTTTGAGCTCGACGAATAGAATCAACCGCTTCCTCACGTTTCTTCACTTGGGTTGCATGAATATCGACTAGCATAGACATTCATCTGAATATTTTGACTTGTTCAAATACTCAACATAATTTTGGTGCTCAATTTTATTCATGTGCGCTATAATTCACCTGTTTAGTAGTGTTATACTATCTGAAATTAAGAAAAAAATTAAGTTGTAAATAAGGCCGGAATAAAGAAGGGCGAAATCTCACGGGGGCGGAATAGGATACCCCAGGGGAGCGAAATCTGACGGGGGGGACGGAATATGATACTATAGAGGGGCGAAATGTCACGGGGGGCGGAATATGATACCTTGGGGGGCGAAATCTTACGGGGGGGCGGAATATGATACGACACCCCCCCCCCCCGCCGTAGCCATCTACTCTCTCCCTACACAGACGGTATGGATACCTATGAGTATATGCACTATGCAGATTATAGTATATTTGTTTTTGTAGAAGTGCCCGAATCTTCTTTAACAATTTGCCGGGAGTTTTTCTTTTGGATCAGGTTTGGTAAGACAGTAGTGGAATGCTTAAATTATAATTTGTGGCACCTTAGCTCTGCAGTTTATTGTTGCGTGGACAGAACTATGTGTATATATTACCGGAGATTGAGTAAATGGATATTTGGTTTAAATTTCATGAAAATTTAATAAAATAGGCTTATGAGTTCGAATGTCACAAGCGATCAAAGATAATGGTAACGGAGTAGATACTCGCTCAAAACGGTACTATAGTCTCAAACGAAGCAAATTTTGTCATGTTTCTACCACAAACATTGCAGAAAACCATTTATAACTCACCATCAGATATGGTACCATGTGACTCACCGACAGTGTAAAGTTTAACCATTTCGGCCGAAATATTCCCAGACTAAAGGTCAAGGACCGCGAAAAGCACCTATGGGTTCGGCACCTGCGGCACCTCTGGGAGGGGCGGGGGCAGCGCGACTCTCGGGGAGGTAGTTCAGAGCCTCAGCGCATTAGGCAGGCTGTCGATGGGGGGTCACAGTCTTAAGGGAGTAGCGGGGCCCTCGAGAGGGAGGAGTGACGGAGCCACAGAGTGGTAACCCCCTATCTCCATGAGCATGTATGAACATATTCCAACTAAAATTATGCGCGTTTTAGCAATTATTTTCTTTATGGCGAACGATATTGGGATGTATTTTGCATCATTTATATACATATGTGTTGGCAAATTAGTTTCGATCAAAAAGGGTGTATTTATACCATTTGTCCTGAATTGAAGTCTGCGTTACAGTAATGTGCTCATATAATGTGAAAATTTGATTACAAACCACCAGTAAAATGTATGATACATAAAGTTGAGTGAAATACAGAGTTACTCGAACATCGCTCTGCAATTGCAAAAACCTTTATTTTGACCTGGAAGCAAATTAATCGCGTCACCACAACATCAATATTTATATTTTAGTCCCATCCATTTGTCGGTTGTAGAGTTTAGCATAACCAAGTTTGGTGTGATCTATGATTGCAACATAACCGTTATATATTATTACACTTACGTCTATAGTGTACGCTTCGTCGTGAAACTCTAAATTCGGCAATTCTTCAAGACAAGGAGCATTTGGGCGATTCAGTAATTTCACAGTTTTCTTGAAAAAAATTATTACGTTGTTTAAATTACGTTTTACGAGAGATTAACAATGGTACTGTTTGAAAAGTTTCAATGGCTGTGACGTCGTTCACACTCAATAATCTTATTTGTCAATATAGCTCTCTGTGAGATCGAATATTTCTAGGTTATATAAACTGATGGTTTCCAGAATTTCACAAGGTATCTAACTAGAAAGGCGATGAGCGGAAGTTCGCCTTTGGATTCAGCTATGGGCAAATTCAATGATATATAGTCGCTGCTGACACGTTGCACTTTATATAATAAAATATTTCATTTTTACATTACTTGATAAACATTAAACTCTGCGATTCTACAAAATGATCTTTAATAACACGTTTGTCTGCCAACTATTGAATATCATTAATCATTTATCTCCCGCTGTGCGATTTTGAGGTTCATAAATTTTAGTACTTTACAATGAACAGTTTGGTGTCTGTTTCTAAAGTACTACCAAGTTCTTTTTGGTTTTCCACCGCAACCACCAGCGTTGCATCGTACCGATGCAGCAGCCTTGTGTCAGTTTTTGCACCAGAGTGAAAATTTCGGCATATGAGCGATACACTCGAAAAAGAGGTTTTTTGAGGTTAGATGACTGCTAACATTAAACTCTAGTCACAGCGATTGTACAATTTCGTTTTAGTAAATTTTAAAAGCTTTTTGTATCAGTTGAGTACAAAATTCCATGTGCTATGCTTTTTTGCTAAATGTACAACTTGTTGCTCTTCATTAAATTTATTATAAGCGAAATTTTCGGAGTCCTGTTTCATCGAAACTCGTGAAGTCACCTATATGTTTTCTGGCAATTCAGCAATTTCTGAGCTCAAGAACTAAGTCAATGGCCAATATACATTTTCATAAATGGCAGGGGTAGGGACGGAGCGCCGACACCCGACACCACGTCTCCAACTCCCTTCTCATCGCCTAAAAATTTTCCAAAAATTGGAAAAAAAACTAGTAGAAACAGGGGAAACAGGGAGTCACAAATTCGTAAAAATTAAGAATTTCTTAAGCAAAAAATTTAGTAAAATTGCCAAAAATAAAGTGAATATAGAAAATTCATTTGAAAAATTTGCACGAGTACGTGGTTGTATTTGAAGTGAACTTATGCACTAGGTTTCGACGAAAAATTTGCGTTTTGTGAAAGTTCCTTGACATGTGAGTGCCAATTGTGGGATTGGGGAGTCCATCACGGAGTTCTATTCGCAGGTAGCACATAAATCAGTGTTGATACATTCTATCGTGTTTTATTGTGATGACAACTAAACATTCCACAACACTTGCCTGGTATCTAACGTAAAATGTACCATTATGCATTGATACTGTGCTTCAAAGCGCTTTACAATTAATAGTTTAACTTTTTATTTGATTGACCACTGTATTAACAGAGCAATTCGCAATTATGAAAGGACTTAACAAGTGTTACCTCTAGCGATGAACACCGTATAGTCGTTATATTGGTTATAGAAAATAAAATATACCTACTTTTGTTATAAGTAGATCGATTGCCGTTTTGCTAGGCACAAATACGCCGTGGTTTTGCATATCAGGATAAATTTCAGGATCATGGACCAGCAACTTGATGCCGAGAGATGGTGTGTTCGCCAAGTATTCGTATGGACTAGCGTTTACTACTATTTGAAGTTCTAAATATAAATGGACACAAAAGTGCTTTTGAGGCGTTGTACCTCGTTCAAAATTTTTATGGAAGTGCATTTACAGTGGATTTTGTTACAAGCGAAGTCGACAATTATTACCTAAAAACAAAGGGGTGTCTAAGAACTGCAAATAATGTATCCACAGAGGTTGCTTTGGATGCTGTAAAATGAATATTAAAATTTTTTCATAGAATATATACACATAGTGTTAAGATATGTAGGATATATTTTGCACTTTGATGAGCTTTACCTTTAGCGATATAACAGCATAGCCAGTACCTATTTGTTTTGTAATAAAAGATGACTTTCTGTATAAAGATTTATTCGAGAATGGTATTTAAGACTATCGCGACACATAGGGTTAGATATGCGACGTTTACATTAAAAAGGACCTCAAATTTTTGCCAACCCTGGATGTCTGTGACCATCCATTCATGGTGTCTTGGGTATCATGGTGTTATTGATCATTTTAAGAAAGTATACGCAGGTAGGGTATCGTCGGCAATGGTATGTTGTAGATTGCATCATAAAATTTTACTAAAAGTTATAGTTTTTTGGCTCCGCCATTATGTTATTTGTTCATCTTTATGTGATGTGTTTGTGTGTGAGGTCCATACCGTAAGGAATAAACAGCAGGGCGGTTTAAACACTATAGTTAATTCAGGTGTCCAATACACCATCTATTCTATTATATATAGCCTAGGTATAAACTGTGCACCTCTAGATGGTACGGTGTAGACTTTGGTCGGACAAAACCTACCTCATTTATAATGTAAACGCCTAAACAGTTTCATAGGCATTGAAAATTATGAAATCCATTTTGAATCTGCCAGTTGACTAAAATGATCGCGTGGTATAACCGCGAAGTTTTAGAACCTGAACTACAGGAGTCCAGCAACCCTCAGTGTAGTTGCTAACAGTGCACGTACGTGCGCCTTTAAATCTGCTGTTATGAAACCGTGAAAGTGCACAGTGCGCCTTTTTCAGTAAGTCTTTGATTTTAGCGTTAAAATTTTAATTAAACTGGCCTAAAATCATTGTTATGTGTTACTTTGCTAATTATTATGCTCCTCAACTGATATTTGCAGGAATAGATCTACGACAGATGTTTAATGGCAATAACGGCAAAGGTGACTGTAAATAAGTGAAAATCGGGTAAAGTTTCTATACACCGAGGTTTTTCATTTGAAGAAATGATATTTAAAACAGCACCTTGTAATTAGTTTTATACGCCGATCTCAATATTTTAGGCACTTTAGTTATAAATGTCGTGTACGATGCGGACAGACTTGTCTGACAAAATTATTTTCCCATACATGTTCTTTCTACATTATATTGTACGAACATCTGCACTATTTTTTACATAACGGCCACTTGTGGCTCAAACCTGTAGAAGGGTTTCACTTCTTCCCAATCATGACAATGTTATATAGTATTCCAAACGTAGATTAGAGATAGTTAGTTTCAGCTCATTTTATGGCCAGCATTGTTCTATGTATGTACAATGTTATTATTGGAAGCGGATAAAACTTACCATTGTGTCGAAATCCACACAGTCGATTCGCCACATGGCTGTATTTGTTCCACGTATAGCAAATTCCGTACGAAGAGCTTTTGTGGATTGCAAAATCGCTGAATATCAAATTGTATGTATATATAGGTAATTTAAGCAACGAAAGCAGTTTACGATTATTATTGTAACGATTTTGACACCAAAATGTTTTGACAATATGACTGTTTACTGCTGTGTAAGGTATTGATTTTGATTTGCCAAAAAAATCGTAGCGGTACATGGCAAAACATTGTCAAAAATAAACACAAATTTTGAGTTCTAAAAATTTTCGAAAATTTATCCAGCCCTGACGATCTTCCCCCCACACTGAACGGCCGATACTCTCTGGGACTTCGGACATACATGCTCGTAAAGGGTGGGGTAGGGGTCCACTAAGGCTTCGACACCCTGAGGCCTCGGCTACCCCTCCTCTGACAGATGATCCAAACTAAATCCCCTTGACAGGTCTGAAAACATAGGTGCCGAAGGAGCGGCACCTTCCCCGCTCGGCTATTCTTTCCCCTGACGGCCCGCAAGCAACCCTCTTCCCACACGGAGGCTGCGACTCCACCAAAGGCTTCGCCATTTTGGCCCAACCCACCGACGGCTTGAGGCCAAAAGGCACCTGAAGCGCGGCACCCCCGCCCGCTCAGCTACACCTTTTCCCTGGCAGGTGGTTTAACCTCCTGACGACCCCGCAAGCAACCCTTACACTGAGGATTCGAGCACCCCCAAAGGTCTCGCTCCTTCTCTCCTGACTGATAGTTCAACCGCCTCCCTGATGGCCGCGCAAACGTAGCCACTGAAGGTGCCGTATCCTCTCATCCCCTGAAGACCTTCCCTCTGCCGGGAACGCTTAACCCCTGGGAGCCCAAAGCCCGAGGACCCGTGTACTCCCCTTGGACTTCGGACCTCGCGCATATATGATATAAACTTTATTACAGAAATTGCTGATAAATAAAGCTACATTGCTTGACATGTGCAAAGTAGTGTTATGTTTCTTATTGATAAATTTGAGATAGGGGTTTTTAAACTATAGAGATGGACAGTAATGCTTTAATGTCATGTTTACTGTAGATTCCGCTGTTTCAAGGAATATCGAACTCAGTTTTTGTTGACGGCGGATTCGCTGATTTTAGTGTAACGCGTCAAAATCAGCGTTTTTTTCATATCAGGGTAATAAATATCATAATATCTTGCTTTGGACGAAGCATTTTGTGTGTTAAAAGCAAAATAACTAAAATTCGCCGAACGTGAGCTATGACTTCTAACAGGAACGTCCCAGAGTAATTTGTTCCAACTTGTATCTCGCAATTTACATGACGTACAATTGTTTGAACGTTACCATGTTACAGGCATATTTCATTCTAAAACAGCTAAAAGTTTTTTGCAAAAATGCAGCAGCAAGTAGGTTTAGAAAATGGTACCTATTGCAAGGACGCTATAACATTTTGAATCCTCACCGAAAGCGATCCGAGCTTCCAGTTCTGAGCTATGACTGTCACTAATTATCAGTTTAAGCATGCACGTATCAGTATTGTTATTGAAATGATATAACTACAGAAAAAGACGGCACGTTGGAAGTATATCAATCCAATAACGACTGTAATTGGGAATACGTATGGCAATTTGGCAAAATTTTAATTCCGTACGCATTTGAAAATGTTAAACTCATTTTTATAACTTTACTGCCAAACTGGCACATAGCGCAAAATTCGATGAACAAACATAGTCTCAAAGACCTGACAAGAATATGTAACTGCTCTATGTTTAATATATTGAAGGAAAAACCGGTGAGACATGAATACGTTTCACGAATAATAATATTTTTTAAATTTACTTTGCAACCGAGCCTTGAACTGTTTGCCACGGGTATAGTATAGATTTCACAAATTCCCATCGTGGATTCATTAGCTCCTCCAAATTTTCGTCTTCTGATGTAGTTTGTGGACCAGTGATTGCCGAATTGATGTAAAATTCCATTGCTTCACTGGTTTTCGACTGTATTGAGATTTCGCTATAAGTTTCCTAAATTGACAAAATTTGATATTCATGAACGTTTGCATTCACAATGAATACTGGACTAGCATCCAGAAACATATTTTAGGCCGGTTTCAATTATCCGATATCTTTTAATATTTTTGTAAAAATTACCTTGTTAAAAAATTTCAATAAAATCTGTCTAAAGCATACACGCCGAAGCAGGGGTCCAGGGTGCTACAGCCTTGAGGGATCGCAACACACCCCACCCACGAAGCCCTGATGTATCTCTCTATAGGTACCTCCGCCCAAACGCTGGGGCTCCGCAGCCGACTACCTTCCTAGCGAATGTAACCCTGTGCCACTCCCATGTGTACCTCTGCACTAACATTTATCCAACGCTGCAATTTACTATTTGTAATCTGTGTTCCCCTCTCTAACGGTCTGCTGTTTAAAGTTCAGTTAGTTTAAACACATATTATGTCAAGTGTGCCGCTTTATACTGTATCACAATCGCTCCAAATACCATTTTTAGCAGCAATTTTTATAAAAATTTGACTTTGTACGCAGGGTTTGTTATCAAAATTTTATAACTTTCGCAGTAACTTGTCTACCAGTGCGTACATGCTTATGGGGGGTAGAGGAGGTTACTCCACATCCGTCGGCGCAAAGCGACAACGCCCACCTGGTACGTTATCCAGCTCCTGGCGTCGCCTTAGGAGATGCCAGAGTTGTTACTTACGTTTATATTATTAGCTTTCATTATATGTTCCACATCACGGATTTGACCAACGTTCATGTTTTCAATTTTCAGATCTAGTTCATTTGCGTTTTCGATCCAGTCTGAAAAACCAAGTCAACGGCTTTGATCATGCGCAATAAAGCATAAAGGTATATACAAAAAAATTCAAGAAAATTTGTTAGTAATAGTGGTGAGGCTAAATAAGCTCAAGACAACCGTACGTGTTGTTACAGCTGCGCCATTCGTATATCCTTGGATCAAGCAATCATTTCGCAAAAATGACAATGAAAACTATAAAAAGCTTCGAGCTGTGGCTGTCTGGGTATATACCTGGAACAGACAACGCTGTCATGGTATATATATACCGTGCAGTGCTATTACTACAGGCTGAGTAATACTGGGAATATGGAGGAACTCCTCAGTGGACACTTGGTTGTAAAAAATCGAGTAACGAGCAGTATGTTGGAGTATAGCACTAATGCAAAATGAGACTACTCGACGTGAGACGTTGTACTGTTTGAAACAGAGGTAGCGAGACAACTTGTTTAGAGAAAATTAACAAGTTGACTCGCCATAAAAGCAACCACGAGACCGTATAATGTAGACTAACAAAAGTAAAGGAAGCTTTCGCTGATTTTTCACTTAGGCGTTCATTGTACAATAGGCCAAATTAACACTGAGCGGCTGTAAATAAAATCTCGTTCTCGATATACTGTTTAAGTTTAGGTATATGAGACATATAATAAACCTGCAGCACCTGAATCGACATTCTAAAATGTTTTTTAACATTATAACCTAACGTCCTAATCAAACTGTTTAAAATAACAACGTTGATATTAAATTCATTGGATTCAAGTACATAAAAGCAATCCGCCCGAAGAAAACGTTTTACCAAGTTTAAATAAAAATACTCAGTATTGTACTGTTAGGCACCAGTTGAATATTGTTGCTGTGTAATCGTTGTAGCCAGCTGTGTCGTCGTTGGTATCTGAGTTGAAATTACTGTGGTTGTCGTAGTTGTTACTGTGTTAACAAATGATGTAGCTGCGACTGTGGATATTATAGTTTCGTGAGTTGTAGTTGTAGCATCAGGAAGCAACGCTAAACAAAAGTATATCGTGTTCAGCACTGCTTAAATAATATATACTGAATGCTTTTCTGGGACCGTTGAGTTTGTGATATTTATGAAAAAGATTTTACGTTGTGTCCTATGTTTAAAAGTATTCTCATTCAAGCATTGTACAAAGCTTGTATGGTGTTTAGCGTGCAGACTACGAGAGCTTGTTGGTCACAGTTTAGCCATTTCAAAACTATTTTTTGATATTTCATAAGCGCAGAAAAATTATTGCTGTGCTCTTCAAATCGGGTAAAGGTGCGACCTGGAATTATAGGCATCATCGGTTTCGCGCAGTATAAATAGGGATCCTATGCTCCGTGCTTCCTCACAAAATTCAGACTCCGTCTGGCTTAATTTCGATTCGTAAATTGTTTCTTTCCCATCGATAAATCACGAGTACATTCAAAATTGACAATAATTTTTTTAAATCTCATTTCGAATATTTGATAAAATAAGGGAAAACTTTTCCATCAATTACTTTTGTGTCAATAAAAGCGTGTGTTTCTAAGGCAGTTTATTAACTTGTTTAAGGCTCCGCATTAAAAAAGTGAATTTTTAGAAATTTCGGAATCTATCAATTAAATCATACGGTTTCCTATTTCATAACTCAAAGCGAAACTCAACACCCCTTGTTTATATATTCAGTCTGAAAGAATTTTTAGCAAATGAAAAGCTTGGTGCTTTGGTGCTAGGCACCTTGAAATATGATATCTGAAGTGAATACCCCACCACTGCTGTGGTAACCAATGTTTTTTGCATGGTAATTTGGAGACAAATGATCAAACTGCAAGCTTTTATATGTTGTTTTAAGGTCTATAAATAAGCATAACCGCTTAATGAACCTATACTTACTGAATATTAACCTATAAATTCTCTATTATTACACATTAATGGGAACCAACGTGATAGCAAAGGTTTCTTTATTTGAGTTTCCGTTAGAGCCATGTTCAACTGCTTATATTTATAGGTCTTGATTTTATATGCTTGTTGGTTCTGAAACAATTAAAAATGCCAATAAAATTCCCGACCGACATGTCAGCAGCTAACCTACGGATTGGTACGAAGATGCGCTGAACTGTTAGGCGAAGTATTGACTACAGTGTCTCGCATTACACGGCGCTTGAACTATGTTTTACGTTTTGAAATAGATTTGAAATGTTACAGGTATTGTAACGTTAATTTAATGGAGCTAAAATGGAGCTTAATGGCGTAAATAACAGCTGAAAACCGGACCTACGTGGCAATACAAAAACACAGGCAGCTAACTAAACCAAAGTTTGTGGATACAGCACACATAAGAGTTACATTTCTAGAAATATCATTTGCAGCGTATTTTATATTCTATTCCACGAATAATTATAGAGCGTTTAACCCATGTTAATATCGTTAGTATTGCCCCACAAGAGTCTTTTCGTTTACTTTAAGGAAGTCACGCATGGGCAAATGAATAAGTGAATGTTACTCTTACAAGGGGTTTAGTCCATCTGTTATACAATCATACTTATTATAAGCCAGACTGTTCGAATAACTAAGCAAGTTAGATAGCAGTCACGCCGAGCGATGTTTCATTCTTGTTTTGAATGTAACAACGGAAAATGTAGAATTAGCAAACCTTGGTAAGAATTATGTATTTATAGTTAGTCTATGCTTGGATATTGGTGTGACGTAGTAAACGCAGTAGTTGCCGTCAAAATGCGTTCTTGTTCAATAACAACGAGAATTGTATCGTTTGCTTTCTGCGAACTGTGATAATGCTTGATTTAACCCTGAATAGTTTGTGACATGGGAAGAAAAGTTTGTACTTAAGTAATTATGACAAAATACTAAAACGAATTCCACTAATACTATATCGTTGTTTCAGAAAATCAAGCATTTTCTCCAGAAAATTGTTTCTAAAATTTAACTTTTTTGTGTTACATACTGGAATGGCATAAGATGACGTACGGCATAACGAATTAAAATGACATTGTAACTCAATGATTACAGTACAACATCCAGTTTCAAAACAGAACCTTGGCCAACGCAGACATCGAATCGTGGAATTTGACAAACAATAGTGTTAACGGGACCAGTGCAGAGAGATATATGAATTTTTTGATCGTCCTTTGAATAATACAGACAGCTTCTGTCGGCAACATTGTTCGACTCTTGTTGATCGAACCACTTGATAAAAGGCATTTCACACTTCGCTCTCTCTCCTTCGATGACGAATAGTTGTTGCTTATTTGCGAGACGCCTTCCTCCAACAACAATAGAATCGTAAACTGGTGATTGTTGAAGTACAGATATAAAGTCGGCATAGTCAGCATTGTTTCTAAACACTGCTAATCGAGCTGAATGTCCGCTTTCACAAAAATTTTCGGCGTTTGATATCGACGCGACATTTTGGTTCGCAAAAACCTTAAAACACGCTGACGGTGTTGCAGTCCAATCTGATGGACACGCTGAAAATTCGCAAACACACACATAAGCAAACCATTTTTGTATATGCATACAATATATAATATATATTATCTTATCTTAGGTGTTCAAGGTTCGTCAGCTCCAGAGAAAGATGGTCTTTGCGGCGGGATAAAAAGGGGGTGAATTTTTGATTTTTTTGGCAATTTTCTCAAAAAATTTTCTGTATAGAAAAGAAGTGGTTACTTAGCCAATTTGAAGGAAGTGGGGTAGTTGTATAGATTAGGATCCCATTTGTAAAAGGATAAGCTGATTAGTCCCCACCTATGACATATATAATTTTATTACTGCTGCGAGACTACAAAAGGGAATCTGAAATATCAAAATTAAAATTCAGTTTGGTTCGTAAACTTCAGTTATCCAAAATGTTCGCGTGGTTAATTCTGCTGAGTTAAGGGCACGAATATCGATCATTAACAGATAGTCATCGATTCTGCTCTTAATATTATCAAGATTCAGGCTTTTCATTAATATAAGGAGTTACAAATACTTAAAGCTATTTTGCAGGGTACTTGCATTGTATCTAAAACGTATTCTAAGTGAAATTTTACCTCATCGTCCTGCATTAATTTACATTTTAAGTATCGACGAACAATTATTGGTCGCGGCGAGGTAAATAACGCAGAACGAGCTGGTGAAAGTCACGTTTACTAATCACTGAGCTATCTTGGAGCAATTGCTCGGATCCTTAAAGCTCCCTACAAAGCGAACAAACAACACGCGTGCAATCGTGGAGTATTTACCGCATTTAGTTAGTACAACACATTCAAACGGAATTAGTTGTTGTCGAACAACTGTAAGAGTTTAATTAATTGCTAGACTACTTCAGTAATCGGTTGGCGAATGCTGGTAATTTTTTTCGTTTGTGGCTTGCCTATTCCAATAATTCGAGCTCGTCATAATCAGTACAATGAAATGAATAAGATTAATATCTCAGATTTGACTTGCAAATCTATACAAATTTTGCTATTACACCATCAGAGTTGCTGAAATGGATTTGGAACAAAGTATCACACACAGGTGTACATTTAAACTGAATCAATCGTTGTCAAGCCATTCTATAAGATACAAAGTTAAAACTTGTTTTCAGACAATACTGGACAAAATATACCTCAAGTTTTTGTTGGCATATAACATTAGGTTTAGGCAGTAAAGATCGGCACTAATGTTGCCGACAGCCAATTAGTTAAAGGTGTTTTAAGTTATATTCAGAGACATAAGATACACAAGATTTCGTTACATTTTCCCTAACACTTAACCAAGAAAAATTTGACATGTTTTTATTTCGGAGTCAGGACAACCTAGTAAAAATTTAATCCAGAAAGATTTTAGTTTCGTTGAAAGGTCAATCAAATAATCACTTACAGTCTAGGTTGGTGGTTGTACGAATAAATACTTGATATTTACTGCATGACGATTACAGCCTGTCTATAGACTAGTACCAGGGACGTCATGGGAATGGAATAGGATGTGAGTAGATTATGCTCTCGTGGGCATTTTCATGAGTGGAGAATCCAACAAGTGAAGTTCCAAACTGTTTAGCGATGTAGAGTGAGTACCCACTTGCATAGTCATGATGGAGATCTATAAAGACAGTTATGGTCTACTGCCAACTGAAATTCACTACTAAAATGTAGTTAGATCTACACTACATGTAAGCATGCTCATCATCGTCGGGAATGCGCCTGATAGCCCGGCTGACCATAATCACGAATCTTAGTTATTGCTGCTTTATAAGAATGTAGTCAGTAGTTTCCAGAAATAACTGAAGTACTAGAAGCATTTTACTGTAGCAAAACGTCTACGATCAAGATACAAATACCTCTCTTCAGGTTCAGGTGGTGGCGCCAAAATACTAACAGTTCTTTTGTAAAGTGTGTAATATGATTCTAATAAGTCTCGCAAGCAACCTGCCAAGATAATAACCAGACTCTTGGCATCACAAAACTTTGGCGAAGCTCAGATCTATTTTCTGTCCTTACTTTCTGCGTCATCCCCGGATAATACGTTCTGGTGCGTTTTGATCTCTTCGCTGGGACATCAATTCCACAGATAAGATCTTCCACACTGCTGAAGTATTTTGCGTAAACTATAGCTTTTATAACCTTTGGTCTCGTTTCTCTTCTAAGTTTAGTCAGGACCATCCTTGCCTGAAAGCAGAATTTAGGCACACCTTTGTAGCGTCGGGATATGCTCTCCTTTTCATATGCGATTTTTTGCTAGCTGATTTAATCTCATTTTCTTTCTCTGTTTTGCACATTTTCATCGGAGCGCAATAGCTGAACAACTCGCTGAATACGCTGCTAGCTTCGTTGTGTTCTGAGGTACTAGCTGTAGTAGTGGGCTGAGTATTGCCGAAGCGACCATGCTTTACTATTTTCGTTAGACCCGCCATGTACGTCGTTGCAGTTTCGTCATAGGGCCGCATTTTTTCTTGCAACGAGGAAAAGAAGTGTTTTTCATCAGGAGTCGAAATTTTTGAGAATTCTATAATACGCTCTACCGAACTATCGAGCGTGTTCTCTACGACGATGGGGATGCTGACTGTAGTTATTTTACTGCTCAGTGGTGGAGTTCAATTCACCGTGGATTATAATGGACAACAATGTTGAACGATCAGTGCACATCTGGAACAAATTCAAGTAATAAATCTAAATATTTAGCTACATATGTAACAGGACCGTTCCGGCCCGTTACGAAGATTTCTGCATAATTTCAGCACCAAACCCGCCTAGAAACCGCCAGAAACTGTTGTTAAGGGTGGATAGCGCGTCACAGTGCACCATGATCTTTGGGGCAATACTGTCGTGCCTATCGATGCTTCGCTTAATATAAGTCAATTGTAACTATCTCGCGTACCCATATTTCGTTCACTATCAATTTTGCATGATTTCCGGTTGATCTTAATTCTTTACGGTTTGAAATCAATTTTGTATAATTCTTGATCGATAATAATTTGTTACCGTTTAATCAGTTTTTTGTAATTCTTGATCGATAATAATTTGTTACCGTTTGAGATCAATTTTGTGTAATTCTCGATCGATAATAATTTGTTACCGTTTAAAATCAATTTTGTATAATTCTTGATTCATAATAATAATTTGTTACCGTTTGAAATCAATTTTGTATGATTCTAGATTGATCATAATTTGTTACCGTCTGAAATCAATTTTGTACCATTCTTGATTGATAATAATTTGTTACTGTTCGAAATCGACTTTGCATCATTCTCGACTGATAATAATTTGCCACTGTAAGTTGTATTCGTGTATGCCTGCTGTGACGAGTGTCAAGTGGGGTGATTCGGACGCAGTAGTGTTGTGAGTTAAACGTTCAAATCTTTAGGAGACTGATGCAAAGGAATTACGATCCGAAAATTGAGCCTTTTCGACTTCTACAGGGAACCGCTCGGAACTCGATTGGCCGCACCCCAGCATGAATGAGTCGCCGCGATGACCGTCCGGGAATGCGAGGCCTCTGACTACTATCACCCAAACAATAGATTTATAGAGATGGAAAACGAGAATATCAAGTTTACCTGGTTTGAGTTATATACTAGGAAATGGTCATGAAGAACAACAGGGCCCCAGTAAGTTGAAATTAGGGCTACGGCAGATTCCAAGGTTATTAAGAACGACGGATACCAGGTTAGTTTAACATCCCGTAACCGTCTAGCTTGCCACGATCTGGAAACAGCCGAAGCAGGTCGATGGGCCATTTCGAGTCCTATTGCTGGAAATCGAACCGCCCCGGACAATGCCACAACCTCGCTCGTAAAATACAAAGATAACGGCTACTTACGCTAAGTGGGGTTACCGTGACAGAAACAGGACTGCTACTTTTATACTTACTCATACTATATATGTATGTATATATGTATATGTGTTTATTACGGATACCAGGCCTTTTGTGCCCTCCCTTGCAACCTTGAACGTTTTCCCACTGAGCGTATTTTAGGCAACGAGTCCTTTTCGTTCTGGTATTCTATCGTGGCGACTGATACAAGCCCCCACCCTCCTGCGTCTTAGTCGTCGCACCCCATTTCTGAACTGATGCATGCGACCCCTCTCTTTGCTCACCGTACCTAGACAAATACAAAGACGTGCGCCGGACCTTCGTTCAATTCCCCGCTGACCCGCTATAGCCACGCGCAGGTGCCCCGATTTCCGCCACCAACCACTGCTGGGTACAACTTATCCGAGATTTTTCCTCAATTCTTGACGGGCGAACCGCCCCTCGTTGTGTTCGTCTCGGCGAGACATTTCCAAAAATACCCTGCGGGCCACCGCCAGTCAACCGGTTAACCCGGGACTGCCGACGAAAGCGCCTCAACATCGCCGCCACTCTCTCTAATCGTGACGATTTTAGTACCGTTTTTACCTTTTTACCTTTTCTCATTCGAAACGCCGTTCGACGGCGAGTCCAACGATGCCCGGCGGGCGTCGGTCCGCCCAACCGTTAGCGTGGGAGAGCCCGCTAACGCTCTACGTATATATATGTCTGAGCCTATATATGGTTCCCGACCCAACATTTGGTCCACCCCTCGTGTTTGGTATCGATCGGCCCCGTTCTTCGTCCTGTTACCGAATCTCACCCCAGCCCCTCGAAAATCCCCCGGGATTCCCCCTATCCCGCTTCCCCTCCCGCGCCCTCTTTCTTTGTCCTCGTGTCCTCGCTGTCCTTTCGTTTTCTCTTCTTCGCTTTCTCTAACCGACGTCTTTGGTCGGTTGTCGTGTTGTTGTTGTTGTTGTTGTGCTGTGTGTGTTGTGTGTGTAGTTGAGCGACCTTTCTGTCGCTCGGGTCGCCTCTGTGTCTCGTGAGTATTGTTTGTGTTTGTGTTTTCATGTGTATTTATGTTAGTAGTATATGTGTATATATGTATGTATATATAGGTATATATATGTATGTATATATAGACGTACATAAGGACATGAAAAACACGGACAGACGAGGACACCCTGTATTAAGAATCGTTAAAATTGTAAGTTTTACGGACGGACTAGAGACAAACGATTGGGACGGACGGGGGTGCATTTAGGGCCCTCCCGTGGGTTTCTGGGGTCCCAGAATAGAGCCCCGGCCTGTTAGGGGTTCCTTGTAGGATGCTGCACCTCTAGTCCTCGGACGGGCGCATCCCCGTCATCGCCCACCCCCCTGGGTCGCGCAAAGATCAGTTAGCAATCGCGAAAAGACGCGATGTCCCTTAAATTTCTGTCGTGTCCTCACGAAGACGGTTCATTTTCCATGCTGCTATTAGCTTAATTGAAAGGGCGGCAAGTCGAGACCACAAAGGCGACTTAGCAGATGGGGCCGGCGAACAATTAGGACTTCATCCAATTGCCGGTCGTTGCGCGGGACGATGAGTTGACGGCTCGAACAGTAAGAAAAAAGAGCAAACAAATTTGAAAATCGCTGGAGATCGAGTGTCCCGGAAGTCGTCAATGTTGACCCAACCAATCTGGGAAAGGAAATCGTTCAAATTGAAGTTCGTTGGACTCGAATTTCAACGCGCATTCGGCACTAATTGCGGGAAGTTAAATCTTAAGAGCTCACGTTTCATGGGAAAACGTGGGCTGAAATCACAGATGGTTGACCTCCGACTATTCGGGGGGTTCAAACTTGATGTCGGCAAGTTTGATTGAAGCCGACTCTCCCTAAGGACAACGACGGCTTACGGTAGCTGTCAAATTTGAATTTCCGGAAGTGTCCCCAATTGGACGCCGAAGAAGAAACCCAAAAAAGTGGGCGTCAAGAAGTCGTCAGCGATTGGGTGGTGACAGAATCGTCATCCTAAAATACCGGCTGAAAATTCGAGCTTACGACCAACGCGTCGACTCTTGGAATCAGTTCGACTTCGACAGCGCGGAGTTCGGTCGACTCTACTGACCGGCTCCGACTCATGACTTTATTTATAGGGCGTTTTCAATTTTATGCTTTCTCGTGGTTTTGTGTTTTCGCGTTTGAAATGGATTCGACCGTCGGAGGGCCCGCGTAGACAGTTACTGTCTTGCGAAGGGGGCTAGCGCTCGCTACCCCGGATCGAAGTTTGCAAGTGAGATGGAGGATAGTAACCTGGAATATGGGTTTACTTTCCCCAGATGTAACAGTAACAGACCATCTATTGGAGACAATTCGCTTCGACCCCGATTTGTTATAGCATCACTAAGTCCGTGACAAATCTCCTTAAGTCCAGTCCGGTTTTGGACGCTGTGGGCAGTTACACGGGACGGTAGGAAGTTGCAGGAAAACACGTCGAAGTCCTTCTGATTCCCTGTGGTTTAGGTAAAGCGATTCGAAAAAAAGGGACGCTTCTCGTCCCCGTTTCACATGCTTCGCAACTACTGAGATAGGCTCATCGAATTTTCCTGAGTTGACCACGGTTAAACTTTCCACTGTTCTTGGATAGGAATAATAGGGGCTTGTTTTTCTATTTGCAATTTTGATTTACAAGTTTACAGCTTAGTTGACCGTTCGACGCTCATGCCGTGTTTGAGCTCGGACAGAAGTGGAGTTTAGGAACGGAGGCCTAGCCTCTGTGGGGCTTTAGGAAGCCCCTAAAATCTCATTTATCAGAATGAGTTAAGAAGATTTGGGAATACAAAAGATTGAACAAATTCTAGGTATCTTAGCTTGAGATTAAGGTGTTTGCTGCTCCTGGGAAGCCGTTCTACATCGCTGGTCTCGGTTCAACTATCGGCTCCCTTATTTCATAGCGATTTGGTGTTCATATATAAAATAAATAACTCCAGAACCAGTGAGACGGTTTATGCAAACGTAGTGGACAGATTAATCAAACCCGAAATCCATTCGACCGGCTGACCGAAGCAATTGTAGGGACCACCCTTCGCCCCGAAAGGACCCGATAACCAGCCGGAGGGGCGATGCCCCCCCAGCCATCCAAAAATCCGTCAGTTCTGTTTAGTGACGCGTGCAACTGTTTGTAAATAAAACGCCACTCTCGTACCCCCGAAACTACTCTGCTAAAACGATAAAGTTTACGGGTGTTCACTGTAGCATAGTTACATGGTTTTCTCTTGGGGCTAAGGTCCAAGAAATGAACATCATTAAAGTAAGTCGATGGCAGGCCCCAACGCCGTATTCAGTCAGTGCCCCTTACGGGAGAAGCACTCCGTGTTTTCGCCTTCAAAAATTTTAAATATTTATTCCCCATCCCAATAAAGAAAACTAACTGCCTCGCTCATTCCATTTTGGCCCCAAGGCGAGCGAGTGAAAAACCCGGTCTTTCTTTGGAACGAGCTGATCGCTGAGTTCAGCTTGGTTTTACTATTTAACCTGAGGTACCCGTTAGGTTATGTACTATGTATGCCCCGATTCTGTTTTTCTCCTTGTTTCTCTCTCTTTTTTGTTTTCCAGTTTTCATACTTGATCCTGCACGGGAAGTTTAAGCCCGCTGCAGAATCGTTGGCTCTAATCAGTCGACTATCCAGCTGATCGCTGAGTTCAGCTTGGTTTTACTATTTAACCTGAGGTACCCGTTAGGTTATGTACTATGTATGTACCGATTCTGTTTTTCTCCTCGTTTCTCTCTCTTTGCTGTTTTCCAGTTTTCAGACTTGATCCTGCACGGGAAATTTAAGCCCGCTGCAGAATCGTTGGCTCTAATCAGTCGACTATCCATTTTTAGAAACATCGACTATTAAGTCGATGATAACTCGACTGCACAATTTCGATAGTCCAGTCGAGACGCGATACAATTAGAGCGTTAAAACAGTACATTGAGGCAGTAGGATAAGAAATACGAAAGACCAGAGGAGAGAAGCGAGGAAACGACGAAAGAAAGAGAAAAGACCAAAAGACCAGAAACACCAATCAAACGCGTACGCGCATCCGAGGCAGGGCCGCTTCGGGTCTCTTTGACCCGAAAACTGGCCCTACTTGTTGAAAAAATTTGAGAACGCCCGTCCATTGAGCCCCTGCCCCTGCCTCTGATAAAATCAGCGGCCTCCGAGCCGAATCAAACTTAGGAATTAAGGCTCGCCCCTAGGGGCAGCCTCGGAAATTGTTTGGGAGACCACATCGCGCCGCCTAACGGCACGATCACGCCCTAACCCCGGGTCTGACGAACTATCTTGCCACCTCCTATACTTCTTCTTCCCCGTGCTTTCCCTTTCGATTAGTCGTGCTAGTTGTCCCGTTGGACCAGGGTTAAATAAAATATTCGGAAACGAAAGGGCAAGTCGATGGTTAGGAGTTATCTCGGGTGAGTGGTTCAGATGAATAATTCGTAGCCCCTAGGAGTACTAGGAGTCAGTTAAGCGTACAGTAACGATCGAACCGTACTTTTGTGTTGCTCGCGTAGGACCCGTCTGGCCAAGCCCCGTCGCAGCCTTGCCCTGAAGACCGCGTTCTCTGTCCGTCCACTCATGTGCAGAGTTGGCGATTAGGGCATTCGTTGGTGAGGAGCATCTTTCTGAAGCACTCTAGGATCCTTGCTTTTCGCGTCTCATAGCCGAGGATGGTCCCTGAAATTGAGCACAAGCAAGGATCACCGCCCCTAGTCCGCGCACACGCGGGTACCCGTATGCTCCGTCCCCGATCTCGCACGCTTATTCGCCCCCTTGCCTCTGGTTAATGTATCCGAAGCGACGGCGGCGAGCTAGTATTAGGTCTTCCCGGTTCGATGTGCTTAGTTCGTAGCGAAAATCAATTGATGACACTCGCCCCACCAATAACCTTTGATAATGAAATAAACTTTGTATCATAGGTGTCGAGCGTCGTGTTAGTCAATGCCGAGACGATAGGGATTTTCTGTGGTTTGTCCGCTCGGACGAGTCGGCTCTGCCCGCCACGGCTTGTGGGCGAGAATGTCCCAAGCACTGGCATGTACGGCCTTCTGCTGTTACTAGTTGGTCATTTGAATCCAGGGATGAAACAAGAGGAGTCCACAAGCAATTTAGACGAGCATAGCCAGCTAACTCGAAAAGTTTACTAGGGAATTTTTCATACACCTGGCTCCAAACTGAACAGGAATTACACTAGTCGAATTATGAGTTCCCAAAACCGAATTCATTAAAGGAAGCAGGCCAAGCCGTTGACCTTCCGACATTAAACTCTCAGGGTTTGTCGGAACCCTGTGGCGGCTGCATAGGCTAATACTCTTTCACGCGAAGAATCTGAGGGTCACCACTAGGAAACCAACGTAAGTTGTAATTTTCTAGCGTAAATTTTAAACTCCATTTCGGTGTTTTACATAAACTAATTGACTTAAACAACTTCCAATGAGTCTAAGATAGGGAACGACGGCTAAGCTCCATGACCCGTGAGCAGGTGTCGGTGCTAGCCTCCCTGGGGACCTCAGAAATCATACGCGAAACTGGACACGTGCGCAACCAATCGGGCGGGGTCCGAACACACCCCGTGAAGCGCGCCTGCGGCCTGCTAAGCTCCGTAGCTTCTTGGGTCTGACCAAGAATAAGGCACCAAATTTGAAAATTCACGGTCCGTCGTTGAGGTAACGATAGCCGGAGTCGTATGGGCATGGTGTTAGGAAGTTGCGCCATGCAGCTGCGTCCCGTTATTACACATGTATATGTTGTTTGTTTGGCTGTGGAATAATGTTTAAAGTGATGGGAATTCATGGGTGTTGAATTCCTATCTTAATAGGAATCCCACGGAGATATTCATGGGAATGAGATGGGAATAAGAATCCAATATTCTGTTCTCATGATATCCCTACCAAGTGCCCATAGTGATGTGTTTAAGTGCCTGTTTCCATATTTATCAATAACCAAAAGCGTCGCAAACTCTTCAATGATAGAAGGGGCATGTCGTTTTCAGTTATTTTATTATTGCCCCATCAGTTAATTCTTTCATGTCTATCAGTAAAAAGTGAGAGGGGGTCTCTCTAACCATTCCATATATAGCGCCACTATCTTCGGGTCGTAGAATAAGGCTACTGCTTGATTGGCACAAAGGAAGCTTAAGGGGTAAGTCGTATCCTTAAAAAGAACAGTTTAGTTTAGGGATTAGTGCGCGACAGCGGCCCGACCTATACAATATATGCCTCATAAGGACATAACTTAGGCTAAAGGTCAGTCTAAAGGCGTGTTCGCACGCTCAAACTTTTTGCTCAAATGTTGAGAACAAAAATATTTGAGCTCAAAATTTGATCAAATTTTCATCAAAATTTTACGGTGATTTTTAAATGAAAATTGTGATATTTTAAAATTTGAGATCAAAATTTGAGCTCAAACTTTTTCAGGTAATACATTTCGTCCATGATTGGCTACAAGAACATTCATGAAATGTTTGAACAGTCCTGCTCAGATAGCAATGCAACTCGAATGAGATGTAAAATTATTCATTTATCGAGATTTTTTTTCGAACATTACAGACGATTTAACCCAAAAAACATAAAAAAATTTTTTGTTATAAAAGTGACTGAAGAGGCCATTTTCTGAACCAGCTCGTTAATCAAAATCGAATGGTACTAGCATTGCCCTGTATACATTCTGAATTGACAAAATTTTGGCTGGGGTTAACCGAAAATCCCAAAATTTTCACATTAAACAAATTGACGGCTCCAAACGTACATTGTATGTTTAAATTTACGTATATATGTATATTGCATAAATGTGTCGGAGTACATGGCATTAATTTATTGAAACACACCTTGCGTTTAAACCTTAGCAAATGTGATGGTCCTATCTGAAGATTACAGGGAGTTGCGATACAGCAATCAAATACATGTGGATGCCTATCTTAAGTCCCCAACGTTTGAAGTCAACTGTGATATATATTAATATACAAGGCTTCGTTTATGCAAAGTAAACCGTTTGCATGAGGCTAGCATAAAAATATTTAAAGATGAAACTGTACCAGAAGTATTAATTCAAAGCAGCTTTTGTGTCTAGTCATCACTAATTCACGATATATCTTGGTAATTAATATCAAACAAAATCTCGTGTAATCAATAGCTTGTTATGCTATATACAATCTTATGCGCCGTGGATTGATAAAAAGCATGACTGCATTCGTGATGGTTTACGCACAAAATGTTAACTATGACGCTACCTTAAACAGGTTTGTGGGACAAAATATCTTCAAATATAGTAAGCGTGAAATGTTTTTCAAATTGCAGTTTCTAGTGATGGGTTTTATTTTTCTTGGACGCGTCTAAGAATTTTACTCCAGATATTTTGATTTTTTTAACATTTTTGAAATTTTTGAAATCGAATTTCATTCTGTTCTTATCAGAAAGTGCAATATATAGGCACTTTTCGTAATTAGAAATAACATAATAATTTCTGATTATATAAAAATATGATATGCGATATTTAATACACAACTGAAACTGAGTTGTGATAAAAGCTTGTTTGTTGCTAAACAATAATTGGCGTACATGACGTACTATTTAACGGCATTTAACCTCAATATCGAATTCCATTTTCGAACCACATCTCGGAAACACACAGTGGCAAAAATTCAATTTAATATATACACCATTAATTTCGGTGGCCAAAGGGATTCGCAAACGACCGAGTTAAAAAAATAATTTTCTGCGAAAATCAATCCAATTTCAACAAATATATATTATGGAATACAAAATGTTTATAGAGTTGTTGCCCTGTATCAGAAAGATCATAATATATAATCTCAAGTTTCTACAACAACCAGTTGAAATTTATGGTAATTTCGTAGAAGTGCAGAGAATTATTGTGGTCACAAATCAGGTTATTTGTATTAAAATATAATGCGGAAAAAACGTAAATTGGCTTACCGTTTCCAGTACATAGATCAAACAATGGAATCTGGCAGACTACCGCTCCAACTGTATAGATGTTACATCGTGACGTTTTTACAGTGCCAGCACTATAACGTATACAATTATTGCTGGCGTTTGAACTGTCGCTTTCGTTTACCGCCCAGTTGTGATACAAAGTCATAGTACATGCCGCATTTTCGTTATAAAATTTTGCCTTTTCAAACACCACATATTGACTTGGATCGTTCAAAATTGATGATGTCCGTACCCCCCCAACAGGAAGCGGTAAGGTAGACGGAAATTTTGTAGCGACAAAATCTACAAACTCAACAAAGTCTATCTCATTTCGAAATATCGGTAAGATAGCTCGTGGATGAAGTGTATCGTTATTACACACACGTTTCCAGGCGCTTGAGAGGAATGACGTTCTCTGTATAATACGATAGCACGCCGAAGGCGTCGTATACCACTGGAACGGACATTGAGCATCTAAAACATAACGTTCTGTTACATTAAAAGCCACCGCGGCTGTAATTAACACTTTCTTATAGTATTAGCCCTCGAGGACGTTGGAATGGGACCCGGAGCAACACAACTTCTCTTCAAAGACACTAGGTGCCGTATATTGAGCTCTTTAGACTTTAAAACGTTCTGAAACCACTATTTGCCGCGGAGTTGTAAATAGCTAATCAGGTTTATTGACTGGTAAAATGACATCAAAAGCTATCCGAGTAGGTAGGTACAAGATTATCACACATTTCCGTTATTGTATTATCTTAGGTGTAGTCTAAACATTAGTACGCAGATTTACATCGGTCCTATAAACCTTGATGTCTCAGCACACTCGCAATTAATGTTGATGCGATTACACTATTTCTATATTTTAAGCAACGTATTAGACGAACACGTCGAGTAATAATAATTGTCTTACAGCTCGTAAATTTAGCAAATTTTTATGACCCTGGCTGTAAAATTAGGTTGACACAATTTCTGTAATATGCAATGTGTTACTAATTTCATGGATCATGATATACTTTAAATGTGCGCAAGCACAGTGGCAAACTAAAACATAAGTACTGTTGGATTACAGTTTGTTAGATTGTTACACGATACGAAATGTATCCTGCTCGTACAGATTCAGCGCTAACTATGTAAAGCGTTTTAGTGTTATATAAATGCGACATTGACATAATCTGTTATACTTCTCATGGATTATGTTATACGTAAAATACTAATTGTTTAAAATTGTCTCAATAGAAGATGATAAAACTTCACAAATGATTATACATGCTCACAGCGGTGGGATATAGAAGTTATTCTATCCGTTGAGGCCTCGGACCTTACTCCTCGGCGCGAAGCTCGGATCCTCCTTACAATTAGCCTGACCAATACCCACACCCCAAGGCTCCGACCAACCTACGCGTCCAATTCACGTGGAAAATTTTAGCAAAAATTGGGGACATATTTGGCAAAATTCGTGGACAATTATGGGTTCCTGAAAATTTAAGAACTTTACAGCCTAGCCTACATCATCCTCTTTCCACCGAGCGGCTGAACTTTCTGGGAGGTGAAAGGCCAATCCATCCCCCTCCGACCCTGGAATTTTGGAATTTGAGCGGATGATAAAGATACTGGCTTGCGAAGGCCTATAGTTGTTTAGTAAAAAATGACAGTGTTGAATTTTAAACAGACTAGGAAGAACTGTAGGAAGATTTCATAATTTCATATTTTAATCACTACAAATAAATAGTTTTTACGGCTGTTGATTCTGAGTGAAGTTGCGCATTTGTTTAGGTTTTGTTGCAGTGTCCACAATGTAAAAACAGATGTGCAATGGATTTAGTTATAGATTCAAATACCGGACAAGTTTCTTTATTTTGCTGCTTCACAACAAGTGAGACAATATCATGAACAAAGTTGAAAAAAACACACGAATAGCGCTGTCTAATGTATAACTTAAGGGATTCCTTGGCGATGCTTCTGGAATTAGGTACCCGACCGAGTTCGATGTAATTTTCTATCCAACATTGCAGAAATACACTTGGATCATTGATGAAAAAGTTTACTACCTTTCTTTTAAGAATTACTATTTGAAAATTATTGTCAGCCGAATACAGTGAAACAAGGCATCAATTAACGTTGCAGCGTTTGAGGGCTAAACAAACAAAACCGTTAGTTTCTGATTCAAGTTGAACATTTTAATAGAGAACTTACTATTAGTGTTAAATTTGTTCAATACCACTGTCAACAGTACTGCCAGCCAAATAACCATATTTTGATAATTATTGTCATCTAGTGTAAGATATGGTTGGAAATAATCATCTAATTATCCTGTCGATGTTTCGCGTTTTAAGATACAATAATCACCATTGGGTTAGGTAATTATAAATAGTAATTATTTGCACGGCGTCTTGAGGTATTTCCAATTTTTATGGTTGCTAAAATCGGCGGATATCTACAATCTGTCTATATTTCCAACTACCTGTATTTGTAGTTGGGCATTCACGATATGTCTTTGCAAATACAGTCTTGGTATTTGGGCCTTTATAATATTTAACTACGACTTGCACGGTGACACTCATAGCTCCACAACAGCTGGTCTGATCGTTGTCCGTGACGGCTCAAAATTGATGCCTTGGCACAAACAGGAGCGCTTTAGAGGCTTAGATTCCTAGCTCCACATCTTGGACTAATGTCACTACAATACCATACCTGCTGATTCTCCGAGGTCGCGGAGGTGGGTGGTGTAGGCGTGAGGGAGATCATCTCAGTAGAATAGTGGCTTTGGAGGAGATCCTACAGGGAATGCTGAAAAAGTTGACAACCTCGGCCCCACGAGATATGTTTTACTTTAGTGCAGGACCATATTAGTGTAAAAACTTAGCTGCAGCTTACTCTTAGTATATCAATGGGATTATAGTTTACATTTCACAGTAGCGTGTTGCAATAGCCGTGAAAGCCGTCGGCCGGCCAGCGGAACATTTTCCAACTGCCGGCCGTTAACAAATTTTTGCTGCTGACAGTCGGGAAAGTAGTTGGTTAGCAGTTAGGGGTCGTTGCTCGACCGACCGTGGTCTATAAGTTTACTGCTGTGTACCTAGTGAATTAAACCGCACTACTGTAACTTTTTGATCTATATAATAGACAATAATCAACATACAAGGATTTTATCCTGTCTAATACTATCTAGTTATGTTTAAGCGTATAACAAATATATATATATATGTTTATTATTAAACTAATATGCGTGAGTGTTTAATGAAAGATATCAATGTTGGCACAGCACTAAATATATATAGTACAGTCTAGCTACAGCCTGACTAGGCGCAGGATTCAGCACTTGGTAATGTACGCTGTGCAAAACATTCATATGCAAATCGATTTTTGAACAATTGCTAAAGAAGCATTTATGAATATTAAATTCGTATCGTGAAAGAAAAGCTTCTTGACACTCAGCCGACCATTTGTCACCCAGCCGTTGGGGCGCCGACCGTCACCTGTAGGCCAGCCGCTTGATATCAGAACCGACTGCTGCCAACACTAGTTCATAGGCAATTATATTACTTTCAGTTTGTATCATAGTCTCTCAAATTGTATACATAGACCAAAAATACATGTAGCGTTGAATAATGTATATAATTAAGAATCAGAAATTCAAGGCATGGTTCCTATAAACAACCGAATTTGGCTAAGCTGTAAAATCAATGCTGTTTCAAACGACCTGCTACATGGAAAATGATCAAACAAAGAAGCCAAATTTTTGAAACTTCCGAATATCGAAACGTATCATTACCTGCAGTAAAACGATATGATCTGGCGATTGAAATGTGTTTTCTCGCTGCAATGGCCTCTGTGTCGACCGACAGCGGCACTAATTTTGAGTAACAAAAATATTTTCAGATTCAAATACATCGCATGTGAGCAGGTCTCTAATCAATTTATATTATAAGACCAAATGTTTTGCCAGTAAATTGCATGATTATGATGCTGTAAACATTAATATAGACATAATATATTTATACTAGTAAAATCAGACATCCCGACATATTTGTGACAGCGCCGTTTGATATGATCTAGAACAAAAAATGGTAAATCTGGATACAAATAACACCTGATATTCGCCATGCAACGGGATGCATGATGCATCGTAATTAGCGAAATTGTTCAGGATATTTGAGTGTGGTAATTACGGCCGTTGACAACAGGTGGATGAATAGTCTTTCTACTAGAAAAGAAGTATATAAACACTTCTGTTTTAATTTTCATGTTAAAATTTCCTAAT
Organism: Trileptium ribeirensis; assembly: GCA_030248225.1. NCBI lineage: Eukaryota > Metazoa > Nematoda > Enoplea > Enoplida > Thoracostomopsidae > Trileptium > Trileptium ribeirensis. The sequence goes on from JASANE010010729.1 coordinate 41,024, forward strand.
ACATTAATGCTGTCACATGCGCTTCTCTTTTCGTTGAATTGGTCGATCTCGTTCCAGTACGTAGGCAAAGATATTTTAAGTTTCGTTCGATTCGTTTTGAATACGGGCTTTGGTGCGGTGTTTAGCTAGACGCATAGTGTGTACGATTTTGTACAACAGCGGGTCTGCCATGCCCTTTTGACGGTTGGAGTACGTTTGAGGATTATTTAAAAGATAGTGTGTTAGAATTAGTTGCGATAACAGATTTTACAGATTATTCTCAAACGTTAGCTCTATGAAACATTGCGTATGACTGCTATTTTGCATTTATCTTGTTCGGAAGGGCCCTCGCTTTAGCCGTGAAATAGGTTAATTGGTGTGCCGTGAAATAGGTTAAACTGTGTGTTTTTTGCAATTTTTTTGTAAAAAGTTAACGATTTTGGAGCCATCTGTTTTTGTAGTTAATGGCGTGCATAGTTACCGGCTGCTTATTTTGAGAACGTTCTGCCTGATTTGTTGTGGTAATGTCAGCTCGGTCCTGCTGAGAACCAGAACAGTTATAGCTGTAAGGCTGCTCCAATTTGATTTTCCACAAGAGCAATTTGAGCTAAAAACGAAAAAGTTATCTTCGAAGCGGCAGCAGGTCGAGTAGATCTCCAATACGGTAGAAATTTGTAAGAATATCAGATAATAATCGCAATTATACGTTTTTTCGTTATTAGCACACTTGTACTGGTTGTCTGTCTATTGTAGTACTGTTGCGACGGTGTACGCGATATAACCATAATGGCTGCTACTTAGCTCCTATGAATGAGTAGCCCGAACAATGCGTAGCAAAAGTCATATCAACGACAAGATCCTCTGACTTTTATATGTAAGGTTATGTCTTAAACTAATTCAGAAGCAATACTATTCGCTTTATTTCCACGTAATAATATTCAGCAACAATGGTACTACAGATTTCAAGCAAGGTTGTTCCTTAAAATTCACAAAGACTGATGTGCACGACAATGACATAGAACAAACCTGGTGACTTGGCTATATCCTGCTCAAGTCAATGTATGTATCGACGAAGAATATAGTACTGTACTTCCTGTGTGTACAGCAGATATGGTATCCATTTCACATGTGGTTTTCAGATATCGCTTGAACCCACAAGAATTCAATAGATGTTCGTTACTAGTCGCTAAAGCGGGTAAGTTTTCGAATTTTCTTTCGAAATCAGTTTTTTGCAAAACTTTGACCCTATCATCATCTTCTCGTTAAAATCTTTGTGGAATTATTGGTATGCGATCTACAGTAGCAGTTGGAACATATTTATTGCCGAATTTGCCTTAAATTTCTCGAGATTATACTATATACCTGCATTATATATTCGTCATTGGCTAAATGTGATTGCCTCAACATCTCATTTTCGCTTCAGGTGAAATCCACATTGTATGGAGACCATAACGCTACTGATATTTGATTGCGCGTCTTTGAACTTGAATTTGTGCGTTAGCAAAAGTTTTATCATGAAATTCCAAAAGTAGCCATGATTGTAAGACAAAGCGTTTCAAAAAAGCCTCACTACATTAGTGCCATCACAGTGTTGTGCAAACTTCACAAATTACAGGAATACTTGTTTATTAATTAAAATACGTACAAGTATGGAACGCTTCAACAAAGGATAAATCGCTAAACGGTTTCAACACAATTATACACAACTATCTGAATATTGAAAATTCAAGTGTAACGTAACCGGATATAGTCTGATTTGTTTAATTTGATCGCAATTTTAGCATGAAGGTAATTTTTGTTCAATTTACCCATTCTACTATTTTATAATATATATAGATACTCCTGAACATGATGTTTCTAGAGAGCACAATTATTATTCCTAGTATTGTTGGGGCTTTTACTGCATTGAATTTGAGAAAACGAACAACTTTTATATTAAACCTACAGGTTTAAGGAAAATAAGGTGAGCTTATAACATAATTTTGCAGCAAAGATATAGTGCCCTAGCTGAGCCTTTTATATTTGTTGGCTAAGTTCATGCTAAAAGGTACGACGCCGACAATCCAAATAATTTCCCGTAATAGTTTACAAAATTTTCTAACAGTTAATATGTGATCTTTATTACCTTCGAAGGCTTCATAGTCCGCATCTCAGTTTTTGCTGCGTTTTCTTTCAGATAATTTAGTACAGCGCAATTTTAGCGGTAGTTGCGTATTAGGCGCTTAGTATTATAGGTTAAGTATTTGAAATGTGTATGGTATAAAGTATTTATTTACAGATTTAGACATACATGCACAGACAAGTATGAATTTTAGCAAAAGACTACTTCAAGTCGAAGAAATCGGAAGTCGAAACACAAAGTGGTAATTATACCTTTTGGGCCTAGTGGAGATACTCTCTGAGATCCACTTCTTTTAAAAGTCTTTTGAATTTATTAACATTCGACAGAGCAATTAGTGGTTTTGCTGACATTTCGTTCAAGTAGTGCATTTCAGGCGAATATTGAACACCGTGTTTTAAAACGTCGAGCTATATTTTTCGCTGGAGACATTTTAGAATGTCCTCCAGGTTATGCTATGCTAATGCGAAAATATAAAATAGGTCTCAACATGCGTTAAGATTCTGCTGCAAGCATTTATGTGCATTTGATATGTGGGTAGGTAATCGACGTAGTTCTAGTGGTTCCATGTTAATTGCCGAATATCTCAGTTTTACAAAAGAACCGAATTCTGACCCGAATTGAAGTTTATGGAGTTTGCATGTGAAATATTGTTATACTCTTTGAACCTGGCCCATTATCAGTTAAATAGCTGGGGCACCATAGTTCAGATTTATTTACTATCAACTAACGAACACATGTCATATATGCTCGGATCGAAACTAATTTATTTGTAGTGAGATTTGTAGTAATAATAACACAATTAGTGCGGCCACAGACAGGGTCGTAGTGTGCTTATTTTTTGCGGCTTTTCATCATAACCCTTAAGTCTCATGTTGGCGATTAAATGTCGACATGCTTTCGTTAATCCGTATGCCGATATGTATGGTATCGCAGTAATTTCAAGTATGTACACAATACTATGGTCATTAAAACATTCTGGTAGTTGAGAGTAGGCTGATTGTTTTTCAGAACAGGCTGATCGCTGGTTTTAAAACAAACATTAAATATATTGTAGCACATCCAGTGATCATTTGTAATTGACGTCATTATCTTTTAGCGCAATAGCATGCGGTTGATATTGTGCGAGAATTTGATGGATCGGATGCCGTAAATTTTTTGCAAGTTGCCACTACATCATCACACAGGCGCCTTTAAGGATTAGCTCCTTTGGTAAAGTTTTTTTCGTATAAAAATTCCAATATACATATAACGCGGTACTAAACTTAAGGTGACCCCGCTAATCATCCTATTTTGTATCCATTGTTAATTAGCAACTAAGAAATCCGATTCCGTTCGCTGCTAGTTCAAACTTAGAAATTTGAAATCAGGCAATGATAGTTCAGTAACATTTTATAGCTTCAAAATAGAATTCGTCGAAGTTGTCGTGTTTGCGAACAAATTTAATGTAACTGTGGCATCATAAACGAAAAAGTCCTACTGTTTATAAATTAGTGTTTGCGAACCATTGTTGGACACCTGAACGATGAGCAACCATCATGAGTTGAACTCCTGAATTAAAGCTAACAAGGATGAGTTGAATGCCCCTCGTTGGACACCTGCACCGAAAGGAACAAGGATGGGTTGAATACCCGTAGTTGGACACCTGAACCGAATGCAACACGCATAGGTTGAATGCCCGTTGTTTAATCCATATTCATTCAAATCGAACAAAATTTTGTTCGTGAACAAATGTAATGTTTGCAAACAAAAACCAGTTTTTTTCAACCGACTAGAAAACGTTCGGTATCTCAATTTTTTATAAAAAAGTAAGATGGTCGGCGGGGTCATCTTAAGTTTAGTTGGGCATATTTAAGTAACATATGATGAGGATTTGTGAATTATAAAAGTGAAGAGTCCATTTTATTTCAGCCAGTACCATATACGTTACATGAGTTAGGCATATAGTTTTTTTGTGATTATAGACATCTCACAGCAGTGGGGTGTTGATAGCAAATAAGCAAACTATGGTGTTGTCATTTATCTATTTTTGGATAAGATCAAATGAAGGATTACAAAATGTCTATATTCTCTACTTGATACATTATAGCGAATTAATTTTTCTAAAACACCTGTGACTGTAAAATGGCACGAGCCAGAGATGGTAATAAAATGGTCAGATGAAATTTGCGTGAAAGGACACTGGTCATAAGAGATTAATTCCGTTAAACATAATTTCAGCTGTGATCACGGCCAAAAATTGTAAAAAAAATAGCCTGGCGATAAATTGCTATAATAGTGTGGTGCATTCAGAAGTAAAACACTACATGCTATAACAGGCATCAATGATCTACGTGTAATTATAGGTAGTTATAGCATGGGCTATAAATATAGAAATTGACAGGGCTATAAGTACACTAATGCTATTATATGTGTCGTTTGACGCATCTCTAAAGTGTGAAAATAGCTCAGGTTTCAAATAGTAAAATAGCACGGGCAACAAATATAAATGAAGAACTGGAGCATAAGTATAGAGATAGCCAAGGCTATGTTAACAATGACATAAAATGACAAACGCCAAAATGTAGAGCAGTTAGACGCATATTAGACTAACATGCCCGGTCAATAATGTATAAAATTAAATTGTGTCGTAAATGGTCAGCGAAGTATGTGTCGTGACATCTATAATGCACCGTGTCATATATAGTAAAAATAACATACTCCGTCACGATAACGGTAGTTTATGTGTGCCAATAATGGCGAAAGTGATTGGCATCATAAGTGGCAAATTTAGGCTGAAGGCATAAGTGGTAAATTTATGCACAAGAAAACTTAATCTGGTAAAGAAATGTTACAACGACGTAAATCATAATCCTATTTCTTTCCAAGCTTTCATTATTTTTGAAAAATATTTCGGTACGCCTTTCGGGAAAACTATTGCGGGAGGAAAACGTCCACGTGTCATAAATAGTAAAGCTGTTCGTACCATAAATATTAAAATAATTTACAATAAACATATTTTGTTACTATTTAAGGGTGGTAACAAAATATCTGTTGCGACAGTAGGGTAAGTAAAATAAATAAACAGTTTAATGACAAATCTGTAATAACGGTGACGCAGCTGCATGGCGCAACTTCCTAACACCATGCCCATACGACCCCGGCTATCGTAACCTCAAGGACGGACCGTGAATGCTAAAATTTCGACCCTATTCTTGGTCAGACCCAAGAAGCTACGGAGCCTAGCAGGCCACAGGCACGCTTCACGGGTTGTGTTCGGACCCCGCTCGATTGGTTGCGCACGTGTCTAGTTTCTGGTATGATTTCTGAGGTCCCCCAGGGAGGCTAGCACCGACTCCTGCTCACAGGTCTTGGAACCTAGCCGCTATTCCCTGTCTTAGACTCATCGGAAGTTGTTTAGTTCTAATTTGTTGAGTTATGTTAGAATAAAAGATGAAAATGTCCTTAGAAATTTGAGGCTCAAATTGATTTGCCTAATTAAGATTTTAAGGTGCTCCGTGCTAGAGCATTGTAGTTTATGTGGCCCCCACAGGGTTCTGATAAGCCCTGAAAGTTTAATGTCGGATAGTCAATGGCGTGGCCTGCTGCCTCAATAAATTCTATGCGAGCGTACTGGTACCTTCACCAGTAGAAGTTTTAACTCATTAGAATAGAGCAAATCCCTAGTGAAATTTTGAGTCATTGTCACGAATGAGTTAAATTTTGCTTGTTCATTCCACTCATTTCATTCCTTGGTTCCAGTGATACAACGCAAATGGATATAACAGAAGGCCCTGCACGCCAGTGCTTGTGACATTCTCGCCCACAAGCCATAGCGAGCAGTGCTCGCTCGAAATTTTGAGTCATTGTCACGAATGAGTTAAATTTTGCTTATTCATTCCACTCATTTCATTCCTTGGTTCCAGTGATACAACGCAAATGGATATAACAGAAGGCCCTGCACGCCAGTGCTTGTGACATTCTCGCCCACAAGCCATGGCGAGCAGTGCTCGCTCGATCGTGCGGACAAACCATTAAAATCCCTATCGTCTCGATAAGAAGTAAGGCTGTACTCGGTGTCAATGATACACGTTTATTTACACGATCAAATTTTATCTTGGGGCCGAGTCTTTGAGAACAAATATCGGGGCGAACTAGGTTAGGTGAATTAGGGAAGCCTAGTAGTAGCTTGTGGTAATTGCTTCAGTCCGAAAGACTATGGGGCACAAGACGTAAAAAGGAAAAATATTAGCGGAGCGTGCAGATTCTCGCGCGTGCGCGGACTAGGGCGGTTATCCCTGCTTTAGCCCAATGTTAGCGATTATTTCAGCTATGGGGCACAGCAAACAAGGGCCCTACAGTGCTTCAGAAAATGCTCCTTAACATACCATCCCAAACATATGGTGACGGACATTACACTATGTTAAGGGAAAGAAAAGAGTGAAGGCGGGGTTTGGTCATGCGAGCTCTACCCTAGCAACAGTAAAAATAATGTGGTCCGGTTGTTACTAGAGATAGATCCGACTGTCATGCATACGGATTGACTTGCGCTATCGTCTCAGATAAAGTTATCTATCTAAGGTACGACTGACCGAACGGGAAAACGAGAGAAGAGGGGGGGCGGAATAATTCATCCACGCCACAGCGGTGTGGGTTGGTCGCAGCGTAAAAACAACACTAGGCGTTTTCCTGAACAACCTCTGGGCCGCCACCAGGGGCTAGCATGGTTGATCGGTTTTAGTTTGATTTCTCTGCTGGAATTTTGGTGGCGGCAAGTTTTACGGGCTGAACGCACCGAGCCGAGGGGTGACTCGGCCTTATTTCCTACTCTTGGGGACGATTTGAATGGTCGGGCCAGGGGTGACCGGCCCCGGACGCATCCGCGTCTTTTGTCTTCTCTTTTGTTGCTGTTTCCTTGCCTCTCTCTATTCCTACCTTTTCTTATTACACTGCAGTATTGCAGTGTCTCAACTGCACTGTAGTGCAGTTGAGTTATCATCGACTTAGTATTCGATGTTGTTGTGTTTCCATGGCTGACTGGTTAATACATATGATTCTGCAGCGGGCTTAATTTCCCCATGCATGATCGAATCATGAAACGGGAAATTGAACTGGCAGGTGCTGAAACTATGAAAATCTGAGCAGACATGATACATAGCATAACGGGCAACTCGGGATAAAAGTTGAAACAAGGTAAACTCAGCGATCAACTCGCTCCAAAAAGGAACCGGGGTTTTGCACTCGCTCGGTTTGGGGCCGAAATGGACCGGGCGAGGCGATTAGTTTTCTTTGTTGGGATGGGGATAAATAATTTTTTATTTTAGCGGCGGGGGCTCGAAGTGTTCCTCCCGCAAAGGCACTAATTGAATACTGCTATAGTGCCGGCCATCGGCTTATCTATTCATGCTCACTTTTAGACATTGCCCTCGAGAAAAGACCATGTTGCTACCTTATGGTGAACACTCGCAAGTTTGATTATTTCGGTGGCCTATTTCAGAGTGCACCAAAAATGAAGTTTTAATATCAAACTGTCCATGCACGGCATCAGCTGGGGCGAATGGAATTTTGAATCGGCTAGGGGCTTTGCCCTGTTGGCCGCACACTGGGGTATTTTGGGGAACGGGGTATTGCCTAGCATTTTTCGGTCAGGCGTTACAGTGAAGCGAGTGCTTATTTGAGATACCTACGATGTTTACCTCAAAGCTGGAGCAGTGTTCCTACAAGATTTTATTAGCCCGAACGCACCTAAATACTGTGAACCAAGAGCCAAAGAAAACCGAGATAAGCCCTTATTAACGTTCCCTGGGTAACGGCAAACACCTTAAGCTCAAGATTCAGCACCTAAAATTTGATCCGTATTTTGTGTTCCAAATTTTCTTAACTCAAGAGAATAAAAGAAATTTTGCGGGCTTCCTAAAGCCTAACGGCGGCTAGTCCTCCGTTCCTAATCTGCGTTTCTGTTCAAGCCCAAACACGGCATGGGCGTTGAACAATCTACTACGCTATAAAATTGGAAAACCGTCGTAGCAAATCATTGAACAAATCACTACTTGGTGGCGTGCACGTTCAAGAAAATTTTACCGTGGTTGGCTCAGGAATATTCGATAACCCTAACTCAAAAGCAGCAAATCATGTAAAACCTGGTCGATAAGCGTCCATTTCGGTGTGTCTTACCTATGACCACGGGGAATCAGCAAGACTTCGATTTGGTCACCTACAATTTGTCACCATCCCGTGCAATAGCTCAGGCTGTCCAAAACAGGACTCGATTTGTGGAGGTTTGTCAACGAACCTATTTAATTCTCTATGAACGGCCTGTCACTGTTACATCCGGGGAAAGTAAACCCCCATGATCGTGATACTACTTACGAACGTTGACCCGGGGCAGCATCGGCTGACCCTTTCGCGAGACGAAAGACGTCTGCGCGAGTCCTCCATCGATCGACTGTCATTCCAAACCACAAAGCGAAAAACCATGAGAAAGATCAAAACAATGAAGAAAACTTAACACTAAAGTCGAAGCGTCGGAGTCGGTCAGTAGAGTCGACCGGACTTCGCGCTGCCGAAGTCGAACTGATTCCAAGATTCGACGCATTGGTCTTAACCTCGAAATTCTCGCCTGTAGTTAAGGATGGCGATTTTGTCACCGTCCAATCGTTGGCGATTTCTTGACGCCCACTTTTTTGGGTTCTTTGTTCAGTGCCCAATTGGGGACACTTCCGCAAATTTGAATTTGACAGCTACCGTAAGCCGTCGATGTCCTTAGAGAGAGTCGGCTTCAATTAAATTTGCCGACATCAAATTTGAACCCTCCGAGTACTCGGAAGTTGACCATCTGTGATTTTCGTCCCAATTTTCTCAAGAAAAGTAAACTTTGAAGTCCCAATTTCCCGTAATTATCGCCGGATGTCCAACAAATCGGATCCTAAACTCACAATGTTTAAACTGATTCCGGTCCCAGCTTAATTCAAACTGTCAAAATACTTTCGGGTCACGCAATTTCCTTCTTCAGTCCCAATTAGCGTGACAATCAGCTCGACTTTTGATTGTTTGATCTTCCCAACCTGTCTTAACTCAGCGACGATCGGCTCAGCCTTTGTGGTTCTCGACTTGCCGCCCCCCCCAATTAAGCTGAATTTTGCTTTGAAGATGACCCTCGCTCATGAGGACATCCAAAAACGTCGAAAACAATCGAGCTAATTTACGATATTCATGCGAGTGCCTGTGTTTCAAAGTCTCGCCGGGGGAACCGATGACTGGAAAACGCCCGTCTCAGGGTCAGAGACGGGGCAAGCCCTAACGAACTCTTAACTGGTCAGGGGCCCTGCTCCAAGGCCCTAGGGTCCGCGGGAGGGCCCTGAAGTCACCCCCGTTCGTCCTAATCATCCGTATATTGTCCGTCCGTAAAACTCTTAAATTTTAACGCTTTTTGTGATGTCCTCGTCCGTCCGTTCTTATGTCGTGTCCTAATATACATATATGTGTACCATACATACATATCGACAATATATATACATATAAATACAGATATGTCTACACACACGAATACACATGTACAAACACACACAACACACATTAGACATGATGGCGTCATGAGCGACAGAAAGGTCGCTCAGGATAAACACACACTCACAACACACCACCAACAACAACAACAAAAACAGCCGACCAAAAGCGTCGGTTAGAGAGAGCGATGACAAGAAGACGAAAGGACAACGAGGACACGAAGACGGCTTGGGAAATGAAGCGGGACAAGGGGAATCCCGGGGGGTTTCGAGGGGCTGGGGTAAAATTCGGTTCCAGGACGAAAAGTGGGGCCGATCGATACAAACACGAGGGGGAGGACGTAATGGCGGGTCGGAACACACTTATGGTTTCCGATGTATATAAGTATGGGGAGATTTAGCGGGCTCTCCTGCGTTAACGGAGCGACGCCCGCCGGGCATCGTTGGACTCGTCGTCCAACGGCGATTTAAATGAGGGGTGATATCGCTGCCGGAGCGGCAGGGGTAAAAATGGTGTTAAAATCGCAACGATTAGAGAGAGAACAGCGGCTACGGTAGGAGCGCTTTCGCCAGTTGTCCCGGGTTAACGGGGCGGCGGACCGTGAACCGCTGGGTATTTTTGGAGATGCCTCGTCGAGGCGAATCCAATGAGGGGCGGTTCGCCCATTTTGGAGTTGAGAGAAAAATCTCGAATTATCGGTGCCCATCAGTGGTTGGTAACGGCATTTTAGGCACCTTTGAGTGACTACAGCGAGTCAGCGGGGATTCGGACGGAAGTCCGGCGCACGTCGTTGGACTCAACTAGTCACTATAAACAAAACGAGAGGTCGCATGCACCGGTTCAAAAGTGGGGTAGGACAACGAGGATGTCAGAAGGTGGGGGCCTGCATTAGTCACATACTACAACGGAGGCTAAGGAAACGAGGCGATTTTACCTGAAATAGTCGTCCAAGAGGGCACACACATATAAAGATATTTGTAAGGTCTGTCCTAAGTATAGGGAAAGTGACAGTCCGGATTCTGCTTTGACAATCCAACTTAACGCAAGTAGCGATTGTCTCTCCGGATTACGAGTGAGGTTCGGGCACTGTCCAGGGCGATTCTAGTGTTCAACAATGACCCCCAAAATGTTCTACCGACATGCTCCGGCTATTCCCGGATGATACTGCTCTAGACGGGTGCGGGCCATCAAAGTAACCCGGTATCCGTCGTTCTTTATAAGCTCAAAAACTGCCGTAAGTGTAAAGTAAGTTGTTAGCGAATGGTGATTTCCCGTGACCATTGTTTAATGTACAGCTAAAACCACGTAAATTTAATATTGTTGAGTTTTGTCTAAATAAGCTTGTTAATTTGAACGAGCAGCCAGGGGCCTCCTATTCCCGGACGGTCGTAACTGTGAAGACCTTAGCATACAGTGTCTGCTGGTTGGGGTTTCCACCTAATTTCCAGTTTCCATTCCAGGGGCTCCATGCTCAGTCTTACAAATCGGTTGTGACGGCTTATTTCCCTGTAATTCAGTCAGATTATAACACTCGTCCCGATAAGAGTTCGGCGAAACGAATCATGCAATGATATACGGCATACGTTACAACAATATTTTACAAAGCACTTATGTAACACGGCAAAGTTTATGACGTTTTTTATAAATTACGACAAAGTTTATGACATTTTTATAGAAAATACGACAAAGTTTATAACATTTTTATGGAAAATACGACAAAGTTTATAACATTTTTATAGAACGCGACATAGTTCATAACATCTTTATAAAACGCAACGCAGTTTATAACATCTTTACAAAACGCGACAAAGGTTATAACATTTTTATAAAACGCGACAGAGTTTATAACATTTTTATAAAACGCGACACAGTTTATAACATTTTCATAAAACGCGGCACAGTTTATAACATTTTTATAAAACGTGACAAAGGTTATAACATTTTTATAAAACGCGACAGAGTTTATAACATTTTCATAAAACGCGACACAGTTTATAACATTTTCATAAAACGCGGCACAGTTTATAACATTTTTATAAAACGCGACAAAGGGTATAATATTTTTATAAAACGCGACAAGTTTATTATTGAATAACTTTTGATATGGTACGACGGATTTCTACCAGCATTTCCTAAAATAGCCCTTGACCATACTTAGTATTTCTTTGATTACCAAAATATAAATGCCAACGGCTTTTCGCTACGATTTATGGTGCCGAAATCGTGAATATGGTCGTAACGGGGCCGGAACGGGCCTGTTGCAAATCTACAACGCAACAAATAAAAACGAGACGAGCATTATGGCAGAATCAGCATTGTTTATATACACTACTGATTACATCAGAATTTCCAGACAGTTCTGACCTGACGTCAGCACACCCACGTGCTGATGGCGCAACTCGCAGCCTTTATTTCATCAGACAGTCATTATCATCAGCTTCTTTCTCAACAGGCGGTTGACGCCTATCGACCAGCTTTGAGCGTCAAAGCGCTGGATAACTCCATCTATCAGGTGGCTTCCGGGAGCGAGTGGAGCGCGTGGATTCTCGCTCTGTACTCATCGTATGGTTGCTGGGCATCATCGGGAACCTCGGTAGTGTTTCCATTCGATTGACTGAGCTCGTCAGTGGGTTCCTTATCTTCATGAGTTGAACAGCGTGGCTATAGCTGGTCAATGTGGTGGCGCCACACTGGACCGCGTGGCAGGACCCTGACGTTGAGTGAACGAGATCCGAAAGGTATTGGTAACGACCGCCGGAACCCATCGTGGTTGACGATCGCGTGGGGGTCTACAAGAGAGAGCAAAACATGGAGGGCCCATCACGTTGTTTTGCAAGATTCGTACCGCGAACGGGGTCTGTGACTTGGTAGCTTCCTTTGATTGACGGCTTTGAGCGATGTGAGGCGGAGATTGCAACAAGGTATCAATCTTGCTACGGATTTGTCGACTGTTGAACAACTCGCTGAGCGAATACCCCATTTCCAGTGGTGTGCGGCGGTGCTGGATGAAGAAATTGTGCAGGGCTACCTGCCTCGGTAAGCTTGACTTCCTGATTGCCTGTTTGAATGATTGGACTTTCCGCTCGGCGGCTCCGTTCGTTGCAGGGTGCACACATCTTAAGGTTAATGATGCATTAGTTAATTTAGTCGCTATGAAAGGCGGAACATTTTGTCGATTTGGAACCCTGATATCATGCTTACACAATCTTTTGTTCAAGGACATTAACTAAACACAACTGTTTTTCAGCAACATCTATTATAACGATTATCTGAAATATTAGCCGATACTATTATTTATCGATTGGGGTAAACTCATTTTAGTTCTTCAATTTACAAATTATGTGCGAAATACAGTAAAATACTTACATAAAAGTAACCGCAACTCGATAACAGATTATCCAATTTTCGTATACGTTAGCTTGAGCAGGCGAGATTGTCAGCGAAAATTTAACATCTAGGACATCAATATTATTAACTCACGAACCCTCCAATTACAAGTTACGGTTTTTATAGCAACTCACCCTTTAGGGTCAAATTGAAACACATTTCGTCAAATGGTTCTCAATACAGTCAGATTAGTAGCTAATTTGAGACATTTCAAAAATTTATATAATTTATTTTTAATCGCAAAAAAGTGATTTGAACATATAGTTATCTGGAATAGCCAACTATTTTGTTTCGAAAATAAGATTACGAATAAATTAAACGCTGTTTACAATACGGAACGACATAACCAAATATGCAGGCTAGCATAAACAAAATAATGCTTAAAATGTCATTCAAAGCAGCTCCAAAGTCTTCATGTAATTGAAGGCTTAGTGAATACTTAAGTAAGTCACGGCATGTTGTACCTGAAATCCTAATCAGCTTTCACAATTAGGAATATACGAAAATCAAAATATTTGCATCAATTCAACCGCCTTATCGCATTCCTACTTCTATTGAGTCCCAGCCAATAAATTTACTCAGAAGCCAACCTTATGCATTTGTCAATAATGAATGGCGGAATAAACAGACCTGATGTTGAGCAACGGAATAAGATTCCCGTTTTTGAGCCATTTTCTGTGGAAGCAACGGTTTGCATCAGTTTTCAGCCTAGATGTATAATGGTGTTATAGATATCCTCGCTGGGGCTAGTATCTCCACCCCACACCTGCGCTCAGTATGCGGATAATTTTATCAAAAGTTTAATAATTTTAGCCCCAAATCTGCACTTTTTAGGGTACATACCTCCGCTGCCGGAACCGGCTGCTTTTATACTGATTGATCTGAGACGCCTGTCTTCGATATAAAACTATAAAAATTAAAATTGGTACAAATAAAGCGCAGTGCAGCACATTGTGACCGCAAAACATGAATTAATCAACAAAAGACGCTATGCACACATTTTATCAATCACAGAGGAAGTGTCTAGAGCTGCGAGCAGGTACGGGTACACGTGAACAACAAAAGTGGGTTGCGTTCTCGGTCATGTAACTGGGACAGCGATTGTCACTTGTAACCAACTCACTTTCATAAAACAAGACACCGTAGAATGGTTTTCTAATATAGAATGATGAACTACCCACTGGACCTAATAGTACTGAACAAACCTCTAATTTTCGGAAGTACCCACGGTCTTGAAAAATTTCAGCATGAGCGTACATCTGGCAGGCAGAAACCGGATAAATTTTTACACAAGGTTTGGTATTTTGTATAGCAGGATAGGTTTGTGACGTACAAAGACAGCGATAATAATAGGTATCCATTTAATAAAATAATCACATTACCTCCTTGCCTACATAACCAAACATTTCTAGACACATACACAGAATTTTTTTCTGGGCGGAAGAGGGGTGGGTTTCAGGGAGGTTAGATGCTGTTATCAATATATGAAGCTGATCCTTGACCCTCAAGATAAAATCCGATTTTTATTATGGATTAGACTACCTATAGAACTAATTGTTTCCTTCCATGCATGGACTTTAAACGTGACATGTGCATTTAAATTCTATGGAGAAAATATTATGTGCGTAATACTTACATGTAACTCATCGGAAATTAATAACTAATGATATTTGAAATACAAATACCGAAGCAGTGACCTAATAGTGTGAGTACTACTGATTTTGCATAAAACAAAACAACAATGTCTTATACATATGGTCAAAAAGTTTTTAAATTCCTGCAGTATAGACAGCGAACTATCGTATGATACAAATTTCAAGCCCATTTGCCTACTACAAGCTTAGTTATAGCACATTATCTTTATGAAAAAAACAACTTTTTTATTCAAATTATTTAGATTAAAACTCACTAAGATAAAAGGAAGAAACAAAAAATTTAAACTTAACTTAGAGAAAAGTTACAACCGTGCTGTATAATTTGAACAATAAAAGGTGCAACTAGGTGTAGAAAGTATATGCCATTATTATCTATTCTGTTGAGATTACAGAAAATTTGTAGTCTTTGAAACGTGATAAGAGATTATAGTGATAATAGTGAGAATATGTTATAGCGCTCAAGTATAGCACCTCACCACTACTTAGAATAGTCGACGGTTAATTTATTCCTCCAACGAGTGTTAATTAAAAGCCTTGGTTTCAAACACTAGATGCTTCGTACGGACCGATGGGTTTTTACCATTTTAGGGTCATATGTTCCACTTGAAGGCTGCTACATTGAGATCTATGTTTCTATAATTCTGCTTGCTAATATTTGTGAACCTACGTAGTCTGGACTTTGGCAAATAAATTTGCCGTTTATTAATTTACATCAATAGAATAAACGATACAGCAATGAGTTCAATCGCTTTTTCCTAGTGCCATGTTAGTCCCATAATCAGTTTTATTCGCTAGGAGCAATATTTATCTGCTTGGAACAAAAGGACTCCAAATTCAGGTGTCGGCGGGAGTTGAACACACAATTCTTGACTAGTTAGATGGGGCAACGTGGTAGGCCTCGTGGTATTAACAAACGTGTCGTGCATTACCTTGCGGATTATTTGAACTGTGTCGTGAGTTTCTCGAACAGGTTTAAAACGCTGCATTTACTCTAGTCTTAAGAATTTAGAGGAAATAGGAGTAATTAACAGAAAAATATATAACCCAAACTTCGCGGTTAGAGACAGCAAAACCGCTGCTTAACGACTAGACTTTGCAAAAAAAAACGTTTTGGATTACCCTTTATACCATAGCCCATTCCTCCTTCTAGTTTGTTCAACATCGGAAAAATCTTAAAAATTTCTGCAGCAGTTGTCTAGTTTATTCAAAAGTTACGTAGCAGCAGAGGTGCAATTAAAGGTTGCTATTACCTGAGTAAACCTAAATGTAAAATTTTTTGTTTACGTCAAGAAGAAAATACCTAGCTAATAGTATACCTTTTATAAGCCGACATTTTTAAAGCTTTGGTATATGCACTTTAGCTGCAACATATATACATTATCACCATTCAGCTCACTTTTAGCCCTAGGGTTCTGGAACTGATAGAAAGATAAGAAACTGATTTATGAACTGGTATGTTAATAGTTAAATACAATGTCCTAAAGTTTAGCAGGGTATAAATAAAACTACATTATTGTGTCTTTGGAAAAGCGTTTTTTCCGGCTAAATAATTTTTACGATAGATGGGAATTCGCTGACCTAGGCACTTAATATATATTAAATGACGTAGAAAATGCCATATATTTGACAATTTATTGATCGTAAACTAAGGTGATCGAGCATAATATTCACGGCCGTGAAAGCGATCATGACGGTTTGTTGCACCCTTTCAACTAGTAAAGCACCATACGAGAGATACTACATTTTTGAAATTTCGTGCTCTTTGTATAGTTAAAACTGTTTGCTTATGAAAAATTTTGGTTAGAATACGAAGTACGCTTACGTACATATTATTCATTATAAACCACTGGTTTATCTCTTATAATTTTTGTCCATTATAGTCGGCTCATATACTAAACTTTGACCTGCATATATGCAAAGTTCTGGAAGATTTATGTCAATAACGTATGTTATTATATGACAGTCAGTGTTTTTGTCAATCAGTAAACAGGAACCTATGTCACGTATGTTTTTGTTTGACCTTTGTTTTTTGCCACCATCTCACTGTTGTTGTGCTTCAAAATTAATTTATTGCCTGTTGTTGCCTGATATTATTAAAAGTTTACCTGTCACAACTAAACACTTTTTATAATGTATACAAATAAATACATACCTATCAGCGATATTTATTAAAAGGCTTGTGATATTGATTAAAAGACTGGTGAACTTGATCACGTAGATACTCAGAATTGGTTCTTATCCTAAATTATGCTGCATTACAAGCTGCCGATATCTCAGCGACTGCAAGGTGTTGCATAGGTGTCGATAGGTTGTAGAGGTACCCGACGCCTGCACACACTACCCACGTCACCTCGCGCGGAACACGCACGGACAATTTTGGCAAAAATTGGGTGAAAATTGGTAAAACAAAGGAACCTTGGAAAAATTAATCGGACATTGGCAAAAATTGAAGAAAATGTAAAAGTGGGAAAATTTTTGGCTGTTAAAAATTCAAACATTTACCCTTCTCATGGCCTCTACACTCTTTCACAATTCTCGAGGACCTGCGCCCGTCAAGGACCTCCCCGCGGGTATATCATATACCCCTGTCCTCACCGGAAGACTTCGTCCTCGACAATTTACCCCTCCCCCCGCCCCCGAGATGCTACCGATTCGACTATCTACCCGCCTAAGCTGACACTCCTTCGGTACCTATGCTGTGTTGCTTTGAATTTTACAGTGCTTCCATGATTTCAAACAAATATTTAAGCTATTGCCTGAGCGATCGTATGTTTTAAAGTCTCTGAGTGATTTCAAATGGCGCATGCTGTTTTCTAGAATCATTTTCTTATCATCACTGGCGGCTTTCGACTGCTGGATGGCCTTCCTAAAAAATTATTGATTTAATGCGGTATGACACAGCAATGCTTAGCAGCCGTTTACTGGAAATGCACCAATTTAATAAGGTAGTAGCACGGTGCAATCCATAAATCATAACTGACGATAGGATGAGGGATAGAGAGGTTACCGCCCCATAAGGATTTCCTATATTTAGAACTGTGTAGAAACATGCCAAACTGAGTTCCTAAATATTTCAAACATATGATCCCCCCTTGCCAACAACCCCGACGATATCACTGGCCGACAACCACATATTTAAGCCGACGGACATTCGGCACCAGTGACTTAAATATAGTGCTACTCTTACCGAACCCTAACGTTTGGTATTGTATATATTTCTTTGTCCTGCGTATTATTACAAAAACATTTGAAAAAGTCATTACAAAAAGACTTAGAGCATTTGCGGATACTCGAACTCGACATTTTAACTTTCCGAAACTAATAGTTAAATTTATCAACCACAAACTTTGCTTAAACGGTACTAAACTCTCAGCAGTTACAGGTTTCAAGACAACCAATTTCAGATTTTTACAATTGTACACGAAAACATGTGTCTGTATTCTGATCCAACATACTATTGATAAAGTTTAATCGTATTTGACTTGCAATTTGTGTATTTAACAAAGCAGTCTTGAAATTTTAAATCAATTGGCACATTGATAATTTTATAAACCATTATTAAGAAAAATTTGATTCTACGAATTTCTAATCTTACGAGCTTCAGAAATTTTAATTTTGAATTATAATCCGCATTGTCTCACGCTGGAAAATGCCATCTGAAATAAATTCGGTTACGTTTAAGCAATATAATTTCTTCAAACTACAACGGATTCAATGTTACTGTAACAAATTTCAGGGTACTTACTTTGAACGGTTTTGTACCGTTTAGTTTGTACTAACAGATTTCATATTACGAAAGTTCGAAATATGAGGTTAGTTTTAACACGGTGTCTCTGAATATGGTTCATATAGGAATTTGAGATTTTCAGCTAAAACATGGAAATATATCAAGGTAGCAAACTCTAGTTTCCATACATATATATCACATCATGATCTAATTTTTTATCGAATTTTTGTGTTATTGCACCAAAAGGCAAGAGATTACATTTTTGTATCGTGACGTTAAGTTGATTTTTGTACAATTTAAGAATTTCCTCTATAAGGGACCGGGAATTTAATTATTCTGTGTAGCTCTCAGAACTTATATAATTTAGACAAAATTATCTGCCAAATGATTCTAAAGATCTTATAATCTGACACATTACAACTTTGTAATGATGCACTACACTGCTTAAATCCGTTATGATTTATATAACTCTAGTACAAGAAATACCCTGTAATCTACGTTGAGAAAATCCAGACGTTACATTATTTACTGAATTGGACATGAAAACATCATAAAATGACGATGAGAAATCTGCAAGTTAAACAAGACTCCATCAAAATATTGTTTTATCAGAGAAGCCATAAAACGTTAATTTTTCAAGAAACAGTGCCAAACTGTGTCAAGGGCTTTTGAGATATCAATATATATCTACCAATTTTCCATGACCTATTCTAGATGTCCAATAATCAGCAATAATTAACATATTTAAGCATTTGATCATAAGACATTCTACCGCTTCTGTGGGACACCAAATTGATTTATAGATAATAAAGTATTCCCCAAAATGTTTCACTAAGCTCCCGTTTACGATGACGTCAAGAACTTTGGCACCTTCAGAGAGTAAAGCTATGGGGCGGTAATTTGAGACTATATCTCTGTCGTCCTTTTTATGAAGTGAGACACCTTTCGACATTTTTAAGTGAGTTGGAGACATCCCAGAGCTTAAAGTTTCTTGAGAAATTTATAGTGGTAGTAAATTTTACTCATGCTACTGACAGATTTGAGATGAAAATTGAGGATATTTGCCACCTCCTGGTCTGGCTTTGTTGCACAAGTTTTCTAGATATAAATGAAAAGCACTAGCTCATTTATTTTTTGTTTTTTAAAGCAACAATTGGCTCAAGCTTGGGAACGTAATGTAATTTGACCATCTGAAGAAAATACTGATTGGACAAATTGATTGGGACCTTTTGCCTTTTCAACAGGATTAACCGCTCTATTTTCATCAGTACGACCGATGAGTTGAACATAATACCTGTTTTTGAATTTTGCTCTAATATAGTCTCAAAAAGGTTTATCATTTATTCTATATGCGAAAACACGTCATATAGCTTATCGTTTGTTCCAGAGGTTCTAAGAGTATTTAGCAAGAGTTCATGATAAACCCCTGAAGAAGAGTGTGATACGTATTCTAGGCTCCGCTATATATGCTGTGGGATGACACGGTCTATTTTAACATCATTTGTCTACATTTTGGGGGGCCGGGAGACAAGTTTCCCACTCTTGTCCGGTCCTTCTTCCCAGAACTTTTGTCCTGTCCTCTAAACTTCTGTCCCAAATCCGAACAAATAATATAAAGAGAGCGAAAGCCTCGGAATCTCTCCACCGTGAAATTCAGGAATCGACATTGCATAAAAGCTTACTGGATATTTATTATAGGTATCAAAGAGCGATGTTTTTCTAGTTCTCGGTCGGCTGACTATTTGCGAACAGTGTTCTGCTCGACTACGTTTGGCTCTTCTGATAGCAAACTAGAATCAGCTGTCACTCTCCCAAAAATATAAATTAGCGGCTCCCTAATATTTAAAGAGAATATAATTATGCAAACGTTAAATAAGCTATATAGTTGCTTTTAGGGCTTTTAATAGCCGAGCGCATGTATTATCTGATGCTCTTGCTTTTTGGCAGAGAATTGTGCTGTAACACCACTTGTTATAATGATGTTTCTTGTTTTTAAGAGAGCTTTTACGAGCCGAATCATGATTTTCTCGAAACACAAGACTCCACTTTCTCACACACCTCTTGGGCTCTGGCTTGGCTCTTCAAATATCATGACAGGCTCGGCTCTAGATCAGAGCCAACCCTAGAGCTCTAATTCTTAGATGTGTTGAAGCTTCATCATTATTTTTTCACACAGATTTAACCCTGCCAGAATCTGAAGTGCATTTCGTGCCCATGTGAAAGGAATAATACAAACATAACAAAGCTACGATGTAACATGTAAAACACATATGTTTATTTATGTAAAATTATGGTACAAGGTTTGAACAATTTAAGTTAATATTTTCTACGTATTTCGAAATAGATTTTAATGCAAATGTTGCTACTACCCACGGTTTATTCAAAACTCTAACTGTTAGAACAGTCACAAAGACACATAGCGACGGTAATTTTACCGCAGGTGGACACATGAGCTAACGGAAGTGTAAGCTAAATATTACTATTGCAAATTCAACATTTGCTTTAAATGAAAAATGTATAACTTAAAATGTATTAAAATAAATATATTACGCAAAAAATAAATTTGTCTACGCTATTTCGAACCACGGTATACAAAGTATCTTAAAAATCATAGATTAGTTGTTTCAGATTTCGTTATGCAATATAATTATCTGTTCATAACGCCCCTGCGTAGGCTAAATGCGATTTTAAATGTTTGCCATGTTTAAAATCTTTTAAGCCCCTAAACTCAAAGATAATGCATAATTTCTGTCAATTATATTATTGATAAAATACTAACTACTACTACTACTACATAAAACAAGACCCTAACAGCCTCTAACGTTGTCGCTGTCGTTATATGTTTTTGTGCCTATTCTAAGGGTTAGACTTTTGAAAGAACCTTGTGTAGCAGCAGCATTTGCATTAAAATGCATTTCGAAATGCGTAGTGAATATTACCTTAAATTGTTCAAACCCTGTTCCAAAGACTTTACATGAATAAACACACGCGTTTTACATGTTTCATCTTTAGCATTGTTACCATGTTTTAGTATGTATCATCACAATTTTTGTTTTAAAATGTTTTTCATAGTGGTATTAATAGGTGGTGTCACAAAATTAATAAGTTTGTGCAATATTTGTAACATTTTCACGATTTGTAATAATTGTGTGCTAATGGCGCAAATTACCACATCATTCTATGGCACAACCGTGATTATAGTTACAAATGTCGAATAATAGATTGGCACCGATTGTGTATGAATAAGCCGGCAGATTGGCACTGATCGCGTATGAGTAATTAATTGGGACAATACAAGTAACATTGTGCAACGAATGGACATATTTATCAGTGAACACTGGTCAGTTGGGCGCTTCACTTTATAGCCGCGGCAGGGTTGTAATAAATACTCCGAGAGTCCTACGCTATATCATTAAGCTGTCATATTATACCTGTCGGGATCCGACTTGCAGCCTAGTTAATAAAGGGTAACTAGACACTAATGGTGAAGAACGTGAGGAAGTCATCGCAAACCACTGCAAACTAATAAATACCTGTAATGTTTTATCATATTTGTTATAATGAACTTGATTAGAACATATGGTCGATGGAAATCTATAAAAGTTTTTCATTTAAATCATTGATGTCACTAACTGTCTATGCTCTGCTTTATTGGTGGATTATATCAAAGGGTCCTAAATAATTTCCAAGATCTCATATTTGCAACACTGAGAAGAAACTACGAGTTATTCGCTGAGGTTCCTGTAAACGGTAAATTTGATCGAATCTTTTTAGCATGTTTGTATAAATAATAGTAACAATTATAGCCAAAACTAGAATACCATAAGCTTTAATCAGAAGCATTGCAAATTAGATCTAAAATTTTTATGCAACTTTTAAACCATTGATACCTTAATGGTACCTTAACAAAGATAGCGCGTCTTCCCTTGCCAGGTTGTCTAACGGAAGATCTATTGACATGTAAAAGTTTCCGATAAAGTACTACGTTTTATGCCGAAATAGTATGGTTAGCGTAGCATAATAGCCGTATATGCCCAGCACTGGCGGTTTAAACCCGCATACTCGAATCGAAGTAACGAATTTATAAGATGTTTAACCCACTAATGCAATCGTCTTCTAACACAAATGCATTCAACTATGAACGTGGGTGATACAACCAGGATACATAAATTGTTACATATTCTTGTGCCGTGTTTGTTTAAAAACTATAATTCAGTTGTATAATATATTTAATTATAGTCCCTGGGTTTTGAAACTTTAGCCCCGCGGGCATTGACCGAAACATTTAAGATAGAAGATTTGTGATTTTATAGAAAAAATTAGTCTTTTCTCTTGTCACCCACAGGTCGGCAATTCGCAAATTGTTCAAATGGCAGCAATATTTTTGTTACCATTCGACTCAGCCTGATAATACAATCCAGATAATATCATTTTGTCCATCACAGTCTTTTCAATTTTTTTGGCTCCTTTGGTACCTAAAAGTTCCGAAAATTTTTTCTCCGAAATATGTATTATTTTATACATCAATCGAACCTCACAGTAGAGCTGAGTTAGCTGAGGTAAAGGTAGCTAAAGGTTTAAGGAGCTGCAGGTATTTATGAGAGAGCCTAAATTTGCTTACCAGGATGAGCGTTGAATGTCTAATTTTTCAAAGTTTTAAGGTTCAAACATATGATATGCACCTGCTTTGCTTTTTCAAATCATACAAGAACACTTCCAGCTTTCGTTTTCAGTACTTTTTAACGCTGCATTGTATTATGTTTAGCCTATATAATTTAATCCAGATTTAATCTCACGTTCTATGTTTTTGTCAATTTTCTCCTGATTTTTGCAATTTTTCTTCATTTTATCCTAATTTGTGCTTATTTCTCTAAATTTTTGCCTATTTTCAGCCAATTTTTGTCTACTTTTGCCAAAATATTCTGCACGGGGATTTGGAGTATGGATTCTCAGGAGGAGGGGGGGTTATCGAGGCCCCGAATGGAGTGTAGGGGGAGAGGAGCTTCTGCGGGCCAGGGGAGCTAATCCGCCTGTCCCCCTGTGAGCATATATGGTTATTAAGATTTATGGTTTTGTTTACATTTACAGAAGAATATAGGAATTTTACTGTTACTTGCAACTTAAAAGCACATATAACTAATAATGTAAAATTTTGGACATCGTTAAATCGATAAATAATATTTTTATTAGCAGTGATGTTTTAAGAAACCTTAAACCCGCGTAGTTGACTAAATTATTTTCAAATATTACTATGTTAAGGTTATTGACCTTTACCTGGTATGAAGTTTTTTTACAATCTATAAGAAATGCACAGAAGGTGCATTTATTATTTATGGGCTATGCTTTAGTAATTTTCGTAAAAACAAACGTTATATGCTCATCGACGTTGCCACGAACGTAGTATAAAATCGTGTGCAGCGAACAGTTATTGTGTTTTTAGACGAAATTGAAAAGAATAACTTACAGAGGTTACCATGTCCTCTAGAGAGCATAACAAGAGTTTCCAGCGTGTAAAAGTCTTTGTATTGATTTTGTATGTAGTAACTAGATTATTATCTATATTATACATATATTACATATATACTGTAGTTATATTGCAAAACAAAGCCTTAATTAGCAGCGCAAAAGTTAATGCAACGGTCAAAGTAATCCCATAGAGATTTAGTGTTTTGTAGGAAGAACCGTTCTCGGTGTACTATGTCTTAGGCTGTCGTGCCTTCTATCTTCTTATGTGTTATTCATAGATCGAGGCAACAACCGTGAAATGCCCCTCAAATTTTTGCGGCAATTTAAAATATTCCGTTTTCCCGAATTCTCGCGGAAATTTAAGCAACCTACGCTTTCTAATACTTTTCCTATGCTGAACATCATATTGGATATTTTACCCAACATTTCTACTACTCTTCGGACATGCTTATCTTCGTATATCTTCGCCAAAAGTTTGGCATATCTTGTGATGAATGTATGAGGTTGTTGTGACACTAGTCTCTCCAAATTTCAGTTAAAGTCAACATTTATTCTTTAGACGACCTTGTCTATATATACCGTAAATGACGGTACCACGGTGTGACACATAGATTTGAATATATCTGAAGCTTCTACAATTGTTCAGCCGACCGCGTCCGTATCTCAAATGAAATATTAATATATATTGTACTGCATCTACGGGCTGCACTGAATATTGCAAACTTTTATTACACTTGTGTATAGAAATTACACCCAAAGTTGTACTATTCTTCAGACAAAATGGTCTATAGCTCTGATATAAGCATAGTATATCTTCAGCGTTTTGGATACTCTAAAAGGCGAAAAGAGCGCAATAAGAAACTTAGCTGGTAATGGAGAAACGGTCAGGATGTGGGTACTCTTCGTATAGTTATCAAGTGGACATTCCAAATTTGGCTCACTTAGCGCTTAGCCTTTTAAACTCCTACAATAGCAATAATATAATGGCAATAACATAGTGGTAACTCTACTGCCATTTTAATAAAATAAGAAGCTTTAGAACTTGTATTTCTGTCTTTAATGTCCAAAAAGGCGAATACTTTTGAAATTTATTAATCATAGATTTTAAGGAAAATTATAAGTTGCAAAAGATTTTTATGTTGTAGGGTCCCAATCCCTTGTCTTCTTTAATGTGTACCAAGCAGCTGCAATTCTATATATCGCATTCAGCAGCAACGAATACCTATATATTTACTTTAATGACTTATGTACATCAACATGGAAAAGATGGCAATTTTGACTATTTTTGGTGCCAAAATTTAACAATTTTGCTGTGACACTTTCTAACACGGTTAACAGCATGGATGGAAAAATGTGTTTGATTAAGTTAAGAACGTATAATCCTGTGGTCCAACCCCAACAAGCAGACAACTTACTTTTTTAAGATTTAACTTTTTGGGGATATTTTTAAACTTTAGCTCATAGCTCGAAAACGGCTGCTCTGACAACGAAACATAACGGGAACGTAGCATAGTCCGTCTGTATTTTTCAATTCGATGCTTCTGGCAACAGCTATAACCTAGAAGGTTGGCTGACTCCAAATAGCCAGAATTAGAAAGTCCCCAATTCGTGTCGGTTTTGTGAAAAATTAGGTAGGAAATCATACCAGCAGCGAAAATATAAATCTAGGTACACAGTTACAGGTAATGCGGCCTTATAACTTTATGTTAGTGAAGAGGTTGACTGATTTTATGATGGTTGAATAGAGATACATTTGGATGTATATATTAAGGGTTAGCCCTTAAGATCCAATCGGATTTCGCTACAACTGCTTCTGATTGCATTATGTTACTATCATGTGTGAAATAAAGCCGATGCACCAAACAGATTAAAGGTCAACAAGTAGAACAGAGACATTTATAACACACCCATTATGTTTTTCTCAGTGTCTTAAAAGTTCACGATGTTACACTAGTTTTATTTAGTGAAATTAATAGAATATGCTCGTAAGCGCTGAATACAAACATTGTGACTTTAATAAAATAACATGTCAATCTGCTCACAAAACGGTTAGACAAATGTAATAATTAACACTGTATGTTTTAATCGCTCATTTTCCAAGTGCGCTCAGTAAGACTATTTTGGTGTGCTTCATTTTGTTTTATCAATTCTTAATAAAAATAAAAATAAAAAAAAACTCAGGGTGTGAGTTTTGAGTTGTGAATTTACCAGTCGGCCTCAGCCGCGGTATAACGTTCGAAGTTATTTTTGCAACAACAAGTTATTTAGCGAAGTGCTGTATCAACCTAACTAGAAGTGTATTTGTACGTTCGTACGTGTGTTAAATACTGTTCACTAGCGCTGCTAGAAGCCTTAATGAGAAGAACAAATGTTTAGAAATAAGTTAAAGGGTAATTGAGGGAACATGGACTTGTAACGCACTATTGACCATTCGATTGCGCGCAGCGGCGTATAGTTCATCGGTTTGCGAAATGCAAATTAATTCTGGATGTGGAGGGTTAAGTTATTACAGTTGGTTTTACCCTAAGTAAAAGTAAGTACTAATTCGACAAAAATGCTGGCAGGTCCGGTGCTAGGATGCGAGGGACCATCGAACTATGATATCAGCTCTTCTCCACGAACTATGATGCGTCGAGCTCCCCGAGGCTACCCATCCAATCTCCCCCAAACCAAAGATCCGCATTTAATTTTGGGAAATTTGGCAAAGATAGAACATTTGGTAAAAAAATTAACACAAATAGCCACAATAGAGAAACTTTAAGATAAATACGGTATACCTAGCAAAAATTTAAGAATTTTCAATTTGGAAAAAAATTGAAACACTAGCCTGTTTGAAATTATTAAACATAAAAAATGCACGAGGCTTTATATGTGTTATCCCTCCCATCCCAAATCTAGGAGGTGGGGGAGGGCTAGCGTAGGCCTCTGAATGTAGTTTTCAACTGTCTAATTCCTGTACTCAAAGGTGAATTTGCCTGCAAACTCCGTTAGGTTGTAGGCAAGAATGCAAATCATATATAGGTTGTGATAAGTTTTATGGTACACGAGTAAGAGGTGACCTCATATTGGTCTATAAAATGTTCCACGGCACTGCTGCTTTGAAAGCCGTGAGTTATATAAAATTGACAAATCCACACACTCTCCAGTACAGGTTTAAGGTCGATGTTCTTGGGACTGCTACTTATGACCTAGGCAGTATTTTTTCGAATAGAGTAATTCGAAAATGGTACTCGCTACCTTTACATGTCGATAATGCTACTTCGTTCACTTTAGTCAAACAGCGGTTACATGCTGCAAATTTCTTACCCTTTAATGAACTGCATTTGTTTTGCGCATTCAGTCAAACACTGTGTATCCAAGTTCTTTTCTTTCGAGGTATGGATAATATGTGAATGCCTAATCGAACACGATCCGAATTTAATCAATATGCTATAGGAATTTCCGTACCTTGGAGGAAGAAAGGCACGAATAAAGTACGTAAACGTCGACATATGTGCGCTGACGCAAATTCCATTCGTACATCGCAGAGCCCATGTTCGCGTTCACAAAAATGGGGATATCAATGATACAAATGTGAACGCCAATTTCATCGAGAATCAGTTCGCGATTTTGACAAAACAACAACTTTGGTGTAAGCGCCTCAACCGGAATCACGCATAATGCTGGAACCAAATCAAGGCATTGAACTATTGAGTCTTCTATTGAGTGCGTATTTAAAGCTACGTTGTCTCCATCTGCGATTTTATACATATATCTCTCCCGTTTGGGAGCAGGGGTGAAACAACTCCATGTTTGAGGTTAATAGTCGGTTTGTTTTCTATATTATTGGTTTGTAGTTAGGTTGTAAGTGAACTGATTTAGCTCAAATTTCCACGATAAATGTGATTATAAGGGACTTACCTGTGAAAATAATGATATCACAAAGCTATACATTCGTACGTGAAAAGACCCGAACAAATTTTATTTTAATGCTAAATCTAATCAAACTTCAGTGGGCACTTTTGGTTATAGGCTCCGACCCGGCTTAATCGCCGTGACAACAGATTTTTCATTGGCACAACATAAATTTACCATTCGAACCGCATTGAAGAGCTGAATAGAATGGTTTCAAAACGACTCAATTAGTTCTCTAAGAAGCTGGGCAATTTACGTGAAGACTTAAGTCTTTCCCTAAGCAGTTGAACTATTAATTTAGCTTATTTTGACACCATTCGACTCAGATTAAATGCGGTCGGAATGGCACATTTATTCAGAAATTTTTTTTTCGACTTGACGAGTCGACTCAAATTGCACCAAAATCAACAGTGTTTCCGCTATACTGAGAATTTCCGGGCTAGAGACCGGCTAAAGTCAAATTAGTGCTACTACGAATGCAGTAAACTCAGCGCAGCATCTAGTATTAATGTTTCAATTGGCCATGCAATTAGCTGTCCTTCCTGCTTTGACGTTGGCTTTCAAAAACTTTGTATGCTTGAAAAACGTTCGTAAAAATGGATTGATAAATTAAAACCATAAATAATTATTAATGATATTATATATTCTAAAGCATATGATAACGATTGGTTAGGTTTAGGTATAATATTTCTTTTAAATCATTAATAACATATGACAAAATTTCGTTACCAATCTTTTTTTCCCTTACATTTATGTACACTCGTCATATCATCGTTATAGTATTAAACTATTTTTAAAATTCGCTGGCTGACGCTAAGTTATCATAGAAATATTTAGCTTGGTTTGACAATGGGTGGGGGATGAGCCGGCTCTCTTACTTTTTGCTGACATAGTAGAAAAGGTCAGATGGGAATGGATGTAAAATGCCGCAAATTCGAATAAATTGCACCTTTTACTTGTGTTTACTACTATACTTTTGAAGAGCTTGCGGTGACTCCCTTGGCTATAAACAGCAGTTATTTAGTCTCAAAAGGCGTCTACTTCGTACGTCTGAGGCGATGAATCCTCATAAAGAATTTTTTATACGTTGCTCGTTGTAAAAAAACAAATATTTAATTTAAGCACTGTACAGTGTTGTTGCGTATGAAATATATATTATAATAAACCAGGTAAATATATAAATGTATATGTGTATGTATAATGTTGACGCCAGCTGAGCTTTTTAAATGCTACCTAACTCCTAGATAACTGGGATAGAACAAGTTTCCACAAATTTTTAAATTTTATATGTTCAACTCTACCGTAATACGATATCCCACGCGGTCTTTACCTTTGCTTTGTGCTTTGAACGGAGTTTCCATCATTTTTTTGTACTATTTCAACCATATACTGTCTTATCAGTTCTTGCGTTAATGGGCAAGTAAAAATTTGTGTTTTTATTGTGCGAAGCAGCAAATTTGTGCTGGCAAATCAAAATTTTGCCTCTAACGCTTTGCTTAAACTTTTCATTTCCATTAAGCCAAACCGACCCAACGCACAATGTGTTGGGTCAACTGAGTTTGTGGTGTCATGTACCTTTGAACGAGCATTCTTAGTCGTTCGTTTTAGGGTGTTCCTTTCTTGAGGGATCAACACAGCTCAGTGGCTTGCGTGCGCAGCTTTCACCCGGCAACCCGGTTTCGATATATGGCACCGGCTTTAGTCAAACATATGCACAGGCAAGCAGCCACACGTCTATTTTAGATGGAGCAAGTCATATTCGGTGGGCCATCCAATTTCAGGGTATGTACATTTCTTATTTCCATTATATGATACACATCCTTTCCAAAACTAAAAAATTAGAAAATATATTTGTACTAAGAAGACTGATAAGTAGGGGAAACACGTCAAACAGAATTAGGTTCTTTTCCATTATCCCCCCGCCCGCATTTGTCCAAAAATGGTCAGATTTTGGACATTTTGGTATTTTTTGATCCTCGAGACCCCTGATCATTTCAACCAAAAAATTGAATTTTTAAAATTTTGGGAACCCAAAAAAATTTGTTTTCTTAAAAATTGGATTTTTACCCACCATTCGACGCCAGCTTGATGAGCTGAGTCTAATGGTGTTATTTTTAACGGGATCCGACAAAAGTATTCTAAGTTATGACCAAAAACTTTTCAACTGCTAAGCGTCTTAGCATCCGATAGTTATTGGCCATAACTTAGGATCTGATTATTGAATCCCGTTAACAATATCACCATTCGATTCAGCTCGTCAAGCCGCGTCGAATGGGGGACCCTCGGGAACCGAAAAATATAAAAAAATCAAAAATTTTAAAAATTCGATTTTTTGGTTGAAATGATCAGGGGAGGTCTCGAGGATCACAAAACTACTAAAATTTCCGGAATCTAACCATTTTTGGGTAAACACTTGCTGTGGGGATAATGGAAAAGAACCCAGAATTCGCTCTGTTATATTTTGGTTACACGCCAAAACCCACTAAGCAGTTTAAGAGTATGAGATTGGTTGTCAAAATTGTGCCATACTTGTATAAAAGACTAGGAAATAACATTAAAATAACATTTAAGATCATTGCGCAGGTAAACGTACACAGCCGCAGTTCAGACGCCTTATTACGCAGCCTAGAAAATTTACTCATTAGGCACTGTAACCCTAAGCTCAATAATGTCAAAGCTCTTAAACCGTTGCTGTATAGTCTTTTATACAAGTATGGTACAATTTTGACAGTTAATTTTGGATTAGATATGTTATTATTATTATGAGATTGGTATTTTTCAATATTTTCTCAGCGGGCAAACGCAATGTTTCGGAGGGGGCTGGGGAAGGCGTCGTTCTCCATGTCATCAGCTCGGCTACGTGCCAGTTTTTTCACGATACACAAATTAATGGCGTAAAACAGTTACAGGTAGATTTGTATGTCAAAGTAGATATTAATACTAAAGTTAGCACACCCTGTACTTAATCAAGAGATTATAATCTTGTAATATAACGCCCTCTAAAATGAAATAAGTAGCAGTTATATTTCGATATCTAAGCTTCCAAAGCTTTGGTAAAATTGTGTTGGATTTGTCATTTGCAACGCTGTTAAATGATCTGTATATATATTTGCAAAGCTTCTCAAGTGTTCGATGGCTGGATAGCGCAGACTTTTAAGTAATAAGACAATTTTCACGATGAAAACACTCCGGTTTTGATTGAAAGTTGCTTTACTTAGCTAAAAATGTTTTAAATGATGCTTACGTTTTTGTACTGCAATAAATAAGTAATAAGACTGCATTGAATACAAATTAGTTAAAAATGAGAGAGTTTGAAACAAATAAACAAGTAGCTACGTTATGCCTGCTCACTGCTTTAGTTTAATATTGCTAAAATACTGGCGAGTTTTCATTTCATGGGCATTACTTAATGCTGATTTTCGTGTAAGTATATATGACTCCGCAGGGCTAAACACAATATAGATTTATTCGTACACATCCAGACAAGTTCTGTCACTGGCATAACGATATTTGAAAATGATTAGTTTTAGGTGCCGCAGCTCATGGTGAAACTTCGTACTTAAATTCTCTGTAATTCAATTACTAATCTCTTAAGGATTTCCTTAAAACCTTGAGATATGAATATTAATAGTTTCATTTTAGCAATAGATACAAGAATATCAGATAATATTTATATTGAACGAAAATTTACTATAAGCAGTTGGGAAAACGATCTTAATGTTACCTAGGAAGAACTCAAATTTCCTGACATTTTGAATTTAATTTGATACAAAACTGATATACGGAGTCAAATCAGAATGATGCTAGATAAAGTCTTCTTATTTCTCGTAATACCAATACCAAACACTAATAAACATTTCCTTTTACGTGAAATTCTGTAAAAGTGGCATACAAAATTGAAATCAAGATATAAAGATAATTGTGTCAGAAAGAACGACATAATACTTTTTGTTCACCAATATAGGTGTATACCGTAAAACGCACGATTTCGTGCACACGTAACGTTAATACCACTTGCTAAAAGTAATTCCACTAAATTATTTTCCCCTCTACACACGTTGCAACTGATTTTTGCACAAAATTGGCAAGTTATATAACGTAAAATAACCCAAAAAGATTTTTTTTCAAAAAATGAGGCTAAGAATAGATGATAATTGAACGTATCATGATCAACATTTTAAACCTTTCGCCAACCCAATTTAACCTACCGCTTGTTAGTTATGGTATCAGAAAGTATATATTTAGACTTGCGATGTGATATTATTTACTGTGATACAAGGCACTACTACAACCTTAAAATATACCAACGTACATTACAAACACAAGAAAGGCTGGTGTTTAATTTTCCTAAAATATATATTTCAATGTATATAAGCAACATTAATCTTCACATATTTCACCGCTAACAAGTATTCCAATTATTATGTAAGTTTGGATCTTTCAAACGAATCCGATATTTTTATTCTGCTCAAGAAGTTTAGTGCTAATTTCCATCAATTTCTAAAATAGAATGTAAAACAGTGCGTTTGTACGTCTTGTATGCAACATTGATGATAACATATTTCACCGCTAACAAAAGTTATAATTATTATGTAAGTTTGGATCTCTCAAACGAATCCGATATTGTTATTCTGCTCAAGAAGTTTAGTGCTAATTTCCATCAATTTCTAAAATAGCATTTACAACATTGCGTCCCTATGGTCCATACCGACACTTATGACATAACACTTTACGAATCTATAGGTGAATGCATCTACATATATACGTAAGATGCAAGCTCTAACTGCTAATCACAATACCGCTGCTACAGCAATTTGGCCAAAGTCAATCTGAGCGCAATAAGTTGAATGCGGGTTGCGCCGCCCGCGATACACTAACGCTGAGCCGGAGCCGTAGGCTAAGCTTAGGTCCTTATATGAGCTTAATATTAAGCGAAAGACTAGGTAGGGATGTTACCGCTTACGATACTCTCGTACTATTGTACTACCATACGTCTATTTACACCCCTCAGCTGGGCTTCTTTACCTGGACTGCAATTTTACAGCTTATTTTCTGCAGTACATAGCTCGAGAAGTTCAAAATATTGCTAAAAAGATTTTAACATGACAAATTACCGTTATATAGAACCCATGCGCAGCTAGGTTCTTGCAACTTTACATCTACATATATAATCCTGGGGTCTTGGCTAGACTCCCCCAACCCAAATTGTCAATTTAGGAAGAAACAAAAGAAATTGCGCAACCATTCGACTCAGGGGGTTCAGAAAATATTAATTTGGGCTATATTTATGACAAATTTTTTCGATTTTTTGGGTTCTCAATGGGTTACCAGTCCCATTACAGTTTTTGTATATCAACTGAGCCTGAGTTTTAAGGTCGTGTTTAGTTACATCTTTTAGCTGTCATTAGTTATGTATTTTCCAGACACTCGTTGACAAACGTTATACTATGATTACATTGCGGTATATTAGTCTGCTTTAGGGCGGGTAAAACAATTTAAAAATAAATCCATTATGTTACTAGTGTGTCCTAAGCATGCGTCAGATTCTGCTAAATCTACAACACGCCGCAATTACAGCATCCATTCCTATTCGGCATCAGTTCAAAAAGGTCTATTGTATATATCAACGATATATTTAGCCAATTCGTGCCTCGATCGCTGCTTATGGACACAATTTGTTGACGCCGCTCCAATCAGAGATTCAGGGATACAAGCCAAAGACGCGAATACCAATTATCATACTGACAATCTACCTCATACTCAACGTCACAGTGTGACAACTTATCATCGAAAAAATATTTTTTCATCGCACCGCGACTTTCTTAAGTCACAGATTGAGACATATTCATTGATGTTATTTGACAGAACAGAGTCTTCTAAACGAAGACAGATTCGGATAGCGACAGATTCAAAGCATTTTGTCGCAAATTTAACGCATGTAAGTAACTCAATTGGTGTTAGTGGTGACGCAAGTGGTCTCGTTGATATTCTAACGAAACTCGGTGAAAATATACAACATATGGTTCGCAAAAAGCATCGAAGACGACACGCTGCAAAACATAAGCGCGACAGCGACGACGATTTGAAAACAAAAAAAGCGTTGGTAAGTGACACGATTATTCGACTTTAAGCTCAAAATTTAAACAGTGAGCGCGCACCCTAAGCCGAATTTGTAATTTCTTCAACTTGCTTCAATGGCATGCTTTGATCACTTACTAGGGATTTATCTTTTCAGCTAGCTCTTTTCATAATATAATTTATTTATCAACACGCCTTAGGTGAATTCGCACGTCCAATTTTGGAGCTGAAAATTGGAACTTGCGAACGCAGCGTAAGAAGAATCTGTAATGTCTCAAAACGAACTCGAGAGCACGTTTTGGTTACTCATGCAATTATGCGTTTAGCTGGACCTCCTCAGAATTTATTTATTTACATGCTGAAATAAAAATTCATAGGTATTCTGCGGCTACTGTAATGTTTTTACACAAAAATATTAGCAGTGAACTGGGATAAATGGTATACAAAGATGAAACTGACCAGCCTGTGCTCATCTAAAATTTTGTCAAGGATATATAACTGTGCTGAATGTTAGCTGAAGAAATAATGCATTGAAAAGAATTCCAAGCATAAGTAGCGTTTCATCCGAAATGAGCGGTATGACACATTGCTCACGCATTTTTCATTATTGTGAAAAGTATAATATAAAGTTAGGCACAATGAACAAGATACACGATTATTAGGCTTATATGGTGCTGGCAGACTTTAGAAATCAATTTGCAAGCAGCATTGTCTGCTCATCGGGAAAAATTAAATATAAGGATCTCCTCAATATTACTGGGTATATTTTAAGTGCATTAGAGAATTTTATCATGATAAGAAGATTCCGAGGCATATATATTTTCACGTTTTCGCACAGTGAAATGCAAATTTTCCAGTTATAGATGCAGACTAATACAATATAATAAAGAGTGCTGCGTAAGTCTCTAAACAGCAGTCGGGATAAATACAAGCGTAGGTGTGCCCGAACACGTTTACGGCGGGTACACGCAGGCCGGATCAGATATGCACTCAAACACCATATATTAACGGGCGCGCGGTTAACATATGGCGTTTGACTGGATTTACGCAGAAGGATGTCCCGATAATTCAGTGCAGAAATATTAGTTTATTGCGCACACGAACTGCCGGCCGTAAGGTATTGCAGCGAACACATCGTCAGAAAACGCATCGTAACATTAGGATTATTTATTATGCATGTAGTGTTCTCAACTGCACAAGCTGGAAGCGCTGGTTCTACAATTATATTGGCAATTATTTCAGAACTGCTGAGCAACGAGTTGTCGCTACGTCAAAAGCCATCTACCTACCATTGCAGCAATCATATAATTAATTGAACATTTAAATCAAACATTAATTGCACAATATAATGGTAACAGAACAATTGAATTAATTAACATTGTTGCGACATTTATTCCGTAGCATGGAAACGATAACGGAATGATACTTTTACAATAGGAGCATAAACGTATGTATCTGTACTGAGATCGTTAGAACATATCAAGAGAAGTATTTTGAGTTACTTGATGAAATTGTTTTCACCTCCGCGGAGACGGACGTAGGGGATGAAGGTCAGCAAAAATTCTATAATTGCGCGTTGAGTCAAAGTTATACAACCGTCATTTCTGAATTTTCTTTTGCACAGGTCTTCAAATATCGGTTGCCACGATTTGAGCCACTATTTGTTGGCGCAATCAAAACTGTAAAACCAATAAACCGTACAGGGACCACAATTAGGTCTAAATTAACATGGGCATTAAATTGTTCTCACCTGTAAATCGCGGCGATGTTCTTGCTCAAATTAACAGAAATTCCTCAGACTAATACGTGATGTGGACTACTTTTGTTTTGAATATTCAGATCCCGAACCTTAGCCTGAGTTGTGATACTCGTATAAATCTAAGACTATCCCTAAGTTTTGTAGCAGGTTTGGCCTGCCGACACTGCGCTCATTCTAAGCTGCTTTTCCTAACCGTCCATTGCATGGTTGAATCAGAGTAACGGTATGACATTTACTATTCACAATAGAATATTTTGGAATATGTCACTCTCAGGAATTTTTCGCAAATTGCTCAACGATGGTTTGTATGGAAATTGAAATTACTAATTCTTTAATCTATAAAGCCATAGCCCAAGCGATATTCTCAGAGTTGTTCTTGGTTCAATGGCTTGTTTCAGCAGTGTAATGGGTTGTTGTGCTCAAATGCAAAAGCTGGATCGTTGCGTCTTTATCCCGTTTTCAACCCGTGGATACCCGAGAAAATTATAGGTTTATCTATTTCCACTCGCCCAGTATATACCTTTCCTGTCCTACGGGTACCGCGTATAACTCTGGGTGAAACACTGTTGTTTTTTCTATTTTTTTCAAATTACCTAAAGCTAGTTCGGGATCTACTGCGGCAGTTACCTTCTTAAGTTATTATTGTTCGTACGAAGACGTTCGTGTACCGCATCCCAAACAAGTCGGACTATGCAGCCAGAGAGGTAACACACTACAGGCACACCGGTACATTTTTATTTGCTGGGTTCTTACTTTTCGATTTCCGAAGTAGCATAATTACAGTTTAGTATATCCTAGTCAGGCCAGGCATTTGACCTCGTGCATTTCTTCACACCACTACCCTTAGTTCCCACGTGAATGTCAGCATGAAGTGTTGCAGTATAGGCCGATAAACCCATAAATATTAAATATCGACAATTATTACGAAACTGCAGATGTGTTTTTACTTTTCATGTTTTAGACACGTTATATGTGCGCTGTTACGACGTTTTTGGGATGCAGACATACCCCCAATTGTAGTATATTCATTTTGTATAAACCTAATGAAATTAAAGGCGAAAACGTATCTTTAAAATTAAAAGAAATTCGACATTATCATATGGTTTAATACAACATAACAGCTATATGCTACTTTTATGGGGCAAGTCATGCCACGATTAGCCATTCATTCAGAGTTTTGTGCTCGCGGTTGGCATATTATAAGTGTGGTCTTATGGTAATTGCTTTGAACTTGTCACAAGCATGAGTAACAAAAGGTTATAAAGAGCTATGCTTAAGCCAATCTTATCCGGACTAACTTAGAAAAGGCACAACCCAGCTGGAAAGGTTCGGCTCACCATAAAAACAACTAAAATTCCGTTTGGAAAGCACATTGAGCGAATACTATACAATCATAGGATGCAAAAGCACATTCCTAAATAAGAAAAACATAATTTTCGTTTATTTCCTGGAGGATATAGGATGCAAAACGAAGATTGATTTGCATGTATACCCTTGAAGGGTGATTTCTGTACCCTGACAATCTGATCTCAACTCTTTGGACGATCACGGATTTTTATGAACATCATGTCATCGCCCTTGTGTACACTCAATTGTGATTTAGTTGGGTTTATCTGGAATATCAGCTTCATAAATTGTTTGATCGTACAGTTATGTGTGGTTGCAAGTACAGACACAGAGACCGGCGGGATTCGGCTGTTTTGCATACGATTTGAAAAAGCTAAGAAAGTCACATAGTATATATTTTGTCTAAATAATATTACTTTTAATTACACAGACCATTAATTTTACAATATATAAAAACCCAGACACAAAGCTATTATTAGGTAATTTGGAAATAGATTAACTACAACTACGAGCACAATGCGGACTGTGTGCAACCAAAAATACGCGTGCAAAAGCCTAAATACTTGAAATGTCAACTTTGATGTTTGTGAACCTCAACTCGATATTGCGGTGGTATATGTTCTATTTAGCTGGTATCGTTTGGTCTTGTCATAAATACAATGCCTGCAGTACATACCTGAACTTTTTTATCTAGCTTGGTGTCACCTTTTGAAAATACACGATGATACAGAATACTAATTGATATATGCTAGTAGCTCGTCTTATTGCCAAGGTGGTGAATTCTGAGTTTTTAATGTGTACTTTAATATGTAAATTATAGAGACGTATGCAGCTATATTGAGCATAAGCTAATGCAATGAGCCGAATATCAGTCATGTTGCTTGATAATAGTTGAAGATATATATACCTGATAATTGCGTATTGAAGGACTCACAATGCGCAAGAAAGCGAAAAAAATTGTCTACCAAAAACACCCATGTATCTGGAGTTGCTGCGGTGATATTGCTGTTCTCGAGTATTTTTTAGATTCAATGGGACCATTAAAAACCCGTTTTCACCCAACCTCGCAGCGTGAATAATCAAAATAACACAGCACCGTGTGCAAGCATGTAAAAAACAAATTGTTGTACAAAGTTAAACTAAAACTCTAATATAGCACAAGCGATTGCGGATATATCGTTTTCGTAGATTTTGAGTCTCATGGGCCCATTTAAGAACCCATTTTTGACCCTAAAGACCCGCGTAGCATAGCGTGATATACAATCTTTTAGATTATAGAGGCTTAATTGTTCTATAAAATGAGCCCAAACTGACTTTGAATTGACTCGGATATAATACACAGCGTGTTTTTTCAGGCCCCTTCGCGACTCTACATGAGTTATTTTCGCCCACTATTCGATATCAAATGTTGGAATCGCACTTCGGTTAACCGAAGGGGACAAATATAGAGATTTCAAGCTTTCAAATAGCAATCAATCGGCCTAGCCAAAGTTGAGTTATGCCTGTCATCCTAAAAAATAACCACGGACATTGTCAAACTTCTCCAGTATGCGGCTAGGAAAGAATGTTTCGCTTCTCTCATTTCACTCACTACATTCAGAATTCATGTATGTAAAACTGGTAACCCTTGGGTTGAAAACACTAGGTCACACACAGCAATCATTAATTCACCGCATGCTAATGCGTTAGGTTATTTGACGTAAGCGCGATGATTATGTAATATGTGGAGTTGGTCAACGTGAAAGCTCAATGTTGTGGCTACAAGCCCATGGTAGTTCCCTCCAAATGCGTTCATCTGAAAAGGAGTGCAGTATTAAACTACACTTTTTACAGCACCTATTTGTGTATTAAATAAAGCTCACTTAATAAAATTATTACTTTGCTGGCAGTAATAATTTCTTGTTTGTTTTATCGATTAACTATGATAGCATCTAAGCGCCTCGTTTGACAAATTCCAAATTTCCATGAAAATTGAAGTTTAATATTAAAAACAAAATGAAAGCCCCAATGCAACAATCAGAATCCGGGATCTTAATGTTTAGCCGTTTAAAGA
Organism: Trileptium ribeirensis; assembly: GCA_030248225.1. Lineage (NCBI taxonomy): Eukaryota > Metazoa > Nematoda > Enoplea > Enoplida > Thoracostomopsidae > Trileptium > Trileptium ribeirensis. Next base: position 79,973 of record JASANE010010729.1, read on the forward strand.
AAGCTCACTTAATACAATATTAAATAAAGCTCACTTAATAAAATTATTACTTTGCTGGCAGTAATAATTTCTTGTTTGTTTTATCGATTAACTATGATAGCATCTAAGCGCCTCGTTTGACAAATTCCAAATTTCCATGAAAATTGAAGTTTAATATTAAAAACAAAATGAAAGCCCCAATGCAACAATCAGAATCCGGGATCTTAATGTTTAGCCGTTTAAAGAAATTAGCAATGTATTAAGAGCCATAAGGTATTTTTTCGAATTCAGCGCACAAAAAGTTCAACAGTTGTTGAGAATACTACGGTGGTCTTAACAGTTTATTTCAAATACGAGATCCACGTATCCAACGTTGTTCCTTTCATCCACTTACAATGCAACTAGCATGTTGACGAATATAAGTCGACTTAAGTTTTGATTAAAATTCACAATAGTTTTTTTTAATTCAAGGCACAGAACACATTTTGTATCTGAATTTTTTATGTAAAGCAAACACTCGCGTGCATTATATGTATATATGTATTGTCTGTCATGAAATACATGAAATCCATTAATTTGAATGCATATTTGTCTTACAAATAAGTGAAATGTGTAAAATTATACATTAATTTGTATGAAATGCCTTGTATTTAATCTATAATTTTTCGAATACTTACAATTATTTTCGGCGCTACTCTAATCGCATATTTGGTATATGATGCCTCAAACAAATTAAGTGCTGTAAAGCATATATTTATTATCTAAAAATTCATACAAATCTATTGTGAATTACAAAACGTTTAGTTATGAAATTTTGTCCAAATCACGTGTTAGTGTGTTATCACACGCATCCTGTATAAAATTTCCTACAAACTTTTATGTAACAAGTCATAAACTTGTCATGTTTTGTTAACATGAAATGGTCTGCTCGACCAGGGGCACCGCAAGCACATCAAAAGTCAGGAGGGGAGGGCAAAAAGTGTGGGGAAGGGGCCTGTCCCACCTTTGCAATCCCTACGGTGGACTTACTCAAAACACAACATTTTTGTGTTTTTGTGAAATGCCGGCAGTTACTCAAAATATTTTTTACATATTTTTCTATTATGAAGTAGTGCTTAAAACTGAACAAAGCCTTCATGACGAGCTTGGCCATTTCGGAAACAACGCTCGGCATGCAGATACCACTCAAGGCAGACTGGAGGCTCGGCTCGGCTAGAACACTTGCAGTTTAGTCTCTTTTCTGTAGCTCATCTGGGCCAGGCTATGGGCAAAAGCTTGATTCTCATATGTGATGTCTTGTAAAACACGGGAGCCATGTTTCGCTTAAATCGTAATGATGCAGTACCGTTGCGCGATATCTTCTGTAAATTTTCTGTAGTTTATACCGCTAGCGACTTACTGTACTCACTCCTGTTCGGCAATAAATTTTAAAATCTAGGATATTCATAAAAGATTTTAAATATTTCTTTGCTTCAAATACTAGTACGCTCAAAGAATTTGTTGCTTTGAAATTTTATTATTGTTTCAGTTTTTGGTTTGCATGCGAAACGCAAGCTTTTAGGGGTAACGATTTGATAAAACCATATCGGCTACAGTAATACGTACTTAATATTTCAAATTAGAAAAAACACGACTAGACAACATTTTGGCCAAGGTCACTCTTGACAGTTACACATATGCTTGCTTGTGTATATAATATATAAACACATATATCTGTACATATACTTTTTAGTTTCCACACAGCTTTAATAAATTATTACTTACGAATTTGTCTGGGTAAAATATCTTTCGGGACTGTTTTTATGTGTGCACTGTCAACAAAATCGTTGCAAGCTATTCAAAGCTGGTGGTAATCTTTTAAACAATCGTGGAGATGGCCGGATATTTGAATATATTTTATTTTATATCCACTATTAAACATTTTCTCGTTGCCAAATGAAAATGACAAAGGCTATCCCCAGCGCCCCAGCCCTCTTGCGACGCCCCGGAGTGAGCAGATACCAAATAAATAAATATACTTACACTTACAATTAATATATGTATCCAGGGTCGTAGCCACCCGGTTCGCTTGGTGATCTCAATTTGCAGCTACGAAAACACTTTTCCTACGGCCAACCGTCAGATGGATCTGTTCAGTTGACTACTACAATGCGCGGGTGCCCCCCCCAACTAAAATTTCCTGGCCAAACCTATGAATTTTATATCTACAGAAAAGCAAATTTATACACAAAAGCAACATGTATGTGATATGTGCATATATATATACCCGGATTAATTCGATTCACTGTTTATGACTGTTAGTTCTGCTCCACAGTGGCCATCTCGAACTGGCTATGGGTGCTAGTCGCTGTGCTCGGGTCGAGCAGGTGCTCGCATACACACGCTGTTGGATCTACTTTCAAATCCAGTAAAGGTTTTTAGTAATATTTATCGTTAATTTACTTCTATATGCAGTTATTCTAATATGTAAACTGGTGTGTGTCCATCTAATGACTGTTGTTCCGGATGCTCAGACTGATCTGTGTAATAGTTCTTGTCAGGGATACGAAAGTGTTATTGGGAACGATAAAAGAAGGTGTACCTGGAAAACAAATTTTTGCTCTACCCTAACGCACCTTAACATTTATTGTCAATTAACGGAAGCTTTTACCTTGAAGTTCGCTTTAAGTGTAACCTGTTCCTGCAGGGTCACGTGGAACGCAGTTCTGACAAATCTGACACTTTTGACAAAGGTTACTTGTTGCTTTCTTATATTACAGAAACTATTGTATTCACTTAAAAAGTAATGGCTGTTTTCCGTGGGCAACACAATATCACTGAGAAACACTGCAACGATCAATGCCCCAAGGAGTATCAGATCCAGAAATTTATGACAAGAGAATAGTTTTATGGCGATACTATTTTGAGTAATTTTTATTTATTAAAGTAATAAATTCTATGTGCTTCGAATATCACAGCAATAAATACTTTGTTTGCATTTTTGCACAATTTCTTTTCCTTTGTATATATGTTTACAAAACAGTAGCAAAATAAACTGAGCGAGGCTCAAGTCAAGCTGAGTGCCGTAGCAATATATCCTTAAAAGAACACCTAGAACGTTTGTTTCAGGGTCCCAATACACCGTTGTAAGCATAGTATAAGTCTCATGTAAGAACATCAGCTTAGACTAAGGCTCAGATTTAGTATATCAGTGATGCCACAACGTTCATATAGACTTCCCTTAGACTGATTTTGACCGATTACAATATGAAATAAAACACATTTTAAGGCAGTAGGTTATGTTGAGACAAACAAAATTGCGGTTGTGAACTTGTACAGGATCCATTGAAACGATTATGTGTAACGCTTATTTACGGATTCGCAAAAATGGATTCATGTTAATGAACCACCATACTAGGTATAGGCCCAGCTGGCAAATATTGATCGTCCGGTAAGCAATGTTTAGAAATAAAGCCTTTGCTCTTAAAGCTACTTGGATCAGGTATGAGAATGTCACGTGCATTTCAAATGTAAAATTCACGATATATATCCTGCGAAGAGTATGTGACGTCACTTATGTCAGATTATTTCTAGTGTAATAAAACTCGTTTAATAACCATCAGATAAGATTTTTTACCACATGATATTTAAGTTTTTCTCTTAAAACTTAAAATTACCTATGATAATCAATTAATTATGTATAAAAACAAGTTTAGTTTTTGAATATATAAACTATTGCAAAAACGGAACTAACAAAGCCTACCTAAAATTTAAAATATAAATGATTAACTAGTCACTGTATATCAGATGCTATATGGTTTCCGATCGACTTAGCTGTTTTTCAGAATAATCCACGCTGCCGTTGATTGTGGCCCGCTGGTGAGACTGGCTTATAAGGGATGCCACAGATAGTACCTAGCTTGAAATTATGGCAGGTTTGATATTTTTGCATTGTGGGAATGACTATTCTAAAATTGAAAACTAAACTCCCGCTGGTACGATAGCTGTTTTTGAGCCCGAAAATCTTGGCTGTCACAATTATGTGCCCTATTATCAGTAAGGCATAGACTTTACTTCATCCATGCAGTCGATTATTATTATTGTTATATCCACGCGACCTGAGTAAAGCCCAATGGTGCGGTATCTGTTTTCGAGTCCGACTTTCTTGTCTGACGCAATTGTGTACCCTATTATCAGTTAGATGTAGATTTGCTTCGACCATACAGTCGTTTATCAATATTGTCCTATCCGCGCGGCTTGAGTAAGGCCCACTGGTACGGTGTCTGTTTTCGAGCCCGAAATTCTTGACTGAAGCATTTGTGTATCCTTTTATCAGTAAGACGTAGATTTACTTCGTCCATACAGTCGTTTATTAATATTGTTCTATCCACCCGGACTGAATCAAGCCCACTGGTATGGTATCTGTTGTCGAGCCCGAAAAATTCTTGGCTGACCCAATTGTGTGCCCTATTATCAGTAAGGCATAGACTTTACTTCATCCATGCAGTCGATTATTATTATTGTTATATCCACGCGACCTGAGCAAAGCCCACTGGTACGGTATCTGTTTTCGAGTCCGACTTTCTTGTCTGACGCAATTGTGTACCCTATTATCAGTTAGACGTAGATTTGCTTCGACCATACAGTCGTTTATCAATATTGTCCTATCCACGCGGCTTGAGTAAGGCCCACTGGTACGGTGTCTGTTTTCGAGCCCGAAATTCTTGACTGAAGCAATTGTGTATCCTTTTATCAGTAAGACGTAGATTTACTTCGTCCATACAGTCGTTCATTAATATTGTTCTATCCACCCGGACTGAATCAAGCCCACTGGTACGGTATCTGTTTTCGAGCCCGAGAAATTCTTGGCTGACCCAATTGTGTGCCCTATTATCAGTAAGGCGTAGAGTTTACTTCGTCCATGCAGTCGATTATAATTATTGTTCTATCCACGCGACCTGAGTAAAGCCCACTGGTGCGGTATCTGTTTTAGAGTCCGACTTTCTTGTCTGACGCAATTGTGTACCCTATTATCAGTTAGACGTAGATTTGCTTCGACCATACAGTCGTTTATCAATATTGTCCTATCCACGCGGCTTGAGTAAAGCCCACTGGTATGGTATCTGTTTTCGAGCCCGAAATTCTTGGCTGACCCAATTGTGTGCCCTATTATCAGTAAGGCATAGACTTTACTTCATCCATGCAGTCGATTATTATTATTGTTATATCCACGCGACCTGAGCAAAGCCCACTGGTACGGTATCTGTTTTCGAGTCCGAAATTCTTGGCTGACGCAATTGTGTGCCCTATTATCAGTAAGGCATAGACTTTACTTCATCCATGCAGTCGATTATTATTATTGTTATATCCACGCGACCTGAGCAAAGCCCACTGGTACGGTATCTGTTTTCGAGTCCGAAATTCTTGTCTGACGCAATTGTGTACCCTATTATCAGTTAGACGTAGATTTGCTTCGACCATACAGTCGTTTATCAATATTGTCCTATCCACGCGGCTTGAGTAAAGCCCACTGGTATGGTATCTGTTTTCGAGCCCGAAATTCTTGGCTGACCCAATTGTGTGCCCTATTATCAGTAAGGCATAGACTTTACTTCATCCATGCAGTCGATTATTATTATTGTTATATCCGCGCGACCTGAGCAAAGCCCACTGGTACGTTATCTGGTTTCGACCCCGAAATTCTTGGCTGACATAATTGTGTATCCTATTATCAGTAAGGAGTAGATTTACATCGTCCATACAGTCGTTTATTAACATTAATAAGTTGTTATTTTATGTAATGCATACAGTAATATGTCATAATAATATCCGCTTGATAAATAACTGTGTCATAATACAACATACTGACACTCGTACTCGCACTATTAAAATGAATGTACAATTGAGTTTTTGCGAGAAATTACATTTGGCCTGAATTGAATTGCAGTTCCACAAATGCCAGGATTCGATCTAAACACTAGTAAAGGTTTTGTTAGCGTTTTCTATTGATGAAAATTGTAGAGTCGCAAAGCCTTATTAGATTTCTATAAATTTAGAAAATATGAAAATTGAATATAATACATACGTTTTTCAAAGTGACTTAAATTTCGACTTATGACTTCTAATTTGAATATGGTCATCATTATTAAAGTACAACGAAAGCGGCTTTTATATGAAGAACATTGCAAAATGTTTATTGTGTAGTGAGCTATGGCGATTCGGAAAAATGTAGCTAAGGGTAGAACAAAATATTTCAAATATATTCAAATTTTTTAAAAAATGGTTTCGGAATTTTAAGATTTTAAACATTTTAAGACATCGGCATAAAAACTAAATTTCTCAGCCGATATAAATGCAATGCTCAGACATATTGTAAACTATGTATACCTATATTTACTACTGTTTTGTTGTTTTTCAGAAATATCTTGTCACATTCGGTTACATTAGACAAGATCAAACCAAAGATCGTGATGCGGTGTCAAACGGGTTAAAGTAAGTAAATGCGCATGGATAAACATTATAGGTTGTAAACCGTCAGAATTGTGATTTAAACGGCGCAAACGCGTAAGAGTATGACTCATTTAACATTTTCTATAAAAACTACCGGGTCTGACGCAAAATAGTCCAAATAGGTAAAATTGACTGTTATCTGTGGAACAGTGACACGAGAACAGCCATTATTTTTGAACCAGTTCGGATTTTATAGAAATTACATACAATTACACACGTTGTATACAGAAAATAGCTTATATGTAACAGGCCCGTTCCGGCCCCGTTACGTGTCTCTTCAGTAATTTCGGTGTCAAAATTATTCGAGAACATCAAGGAAAGCCTTCGGGAGAGTGGGAAAGATGCTTGTACCGCTACAAATTGCTCGGTATCATTTTTATGCCGTATTTTATAATATGATTCGTTTACCATTTCATGCCGTAATTCGTTATCATTTTTATGCCGTATTTTATAATATGATTCGTTTACCATTTCATGCCGTAATTCGTTATCATTTTTATGCCGTATTTTATAATATAATTCGTTTACCATTTCATGCCGTAATTCGTTATCCTTTTTATGCCGTATTTATAATATGATTCGTTTACCATTTCATGCCGTAATTTGTTGTCATTTTTATGCCATATTTTTAATATGATTCGTTTACCATTTCATGCCGTACTTCGTTATCATTTTATGCCGTGTTTCTTTTTAATATGCTTCGTTTACCATTTCATGACCATGATTCGTTATCATTTTATGTCGTATTTTATAACATGATTCGTTTATCATTTTACGCTATGCTTCTATTATCATTTTATGCCGTAATTTTTAATGCTATTCATGTATCCTCCTTATTACGCGTCCGATCCCAGGGACGAGTGTTGTGCGGAGCAATTGGAACCAAGTGATGAGAAGTAGGCTGTTTTAACCGCTTTAGAAGGCATAGAACTAAGCCTGGAACTGACAGGAAATGGGTATCAGGCAAAACCTCAACCAGTCGCCTCTAGACGTTAATGTTTTGACGGTTACGACCGTCCGGGGTACAGCAGGCCCCTGGTCGCACATTAGAAAAAGCGCATTTATTAAGACCGAAAATATTAAATTTACTTGGTTTTAGCAATATACTGTAGGTAGTGGATGGGGATAACAACAAGTAAAACTAAGCGGTATCAACACTTCCGGTAGTTTTCGCGAGCATGCGGTACTGACGGATGCCGGGTTCATTCGAAGGCCCGCCACCGTTTACGGTGCCGTGAATCCCCAACATAATTACCATAGACGGGTAGAACACGTTGGTTAAAGGGCCAGGGCAATTTCAAAACCGCTCCCGGGACAACGCCGGTACTTTTATTTGTAATACGTAGAGCCAATCGCTACTTACGCTAGGTAGGATTGTCACGGTGGAACCCGGATAATCTCCTTCCACTATAGTTAGGCCATATCTTATAGATGGATACAAACGCACTTGCGTCTACTTATGTGTGTGTGTGTCCTGTGGTACTAATTTTAGGCAAAACTGCCTTGCTTCCGTAGCCTATTGCGGGCAGCCAACCGATACAAAGCCATCACTCTCCGACATCCCCGT
>JASANE010010731.1:0-22713 GCA_030248225.1 Trileptium ribeirensis
AAATCGGTAAAATGCAAAATTTGGGAAAATGTTGAGGAATACTTTATCCCATTAGCATCATAACCGCAAACCAACTAATTTCTTATAAACTTGGAAGGTCCAGCAAACCACCGATAGATTCCCTGTAGTTTGTACCTTGTGCATGTATGGTAAATATACTCAAATATACAATAACATACAATCAAGATCATAATACGTACATCTAAGCACCAACCTATCACAAGACTAGTCTTAACGCCTAAACGCGTAGCCAATTGAACCATCTTGCAAGCCAGAAAATTGTTAAGTATATTAGCGTTATTCTAGCGACTTTCACTGTTGACCATAACAACAGCAACTTTGTTTCAATTTTGGTGAATAAGGGCGACAGCGTAATTTGTTGCAATGTAACACCCCCCCCCCCCCCAATGTACAAAACCCGATAGTTTCATTCAAATCTTGTTCCTAAAAAATTAACTGGTTAACGCTTTAGTGGTCTTACATCGAGGCATTTGTCAGCGCGTGAGCTGGGAAGGCCATGCACTTACTGCGTTTGTCCTGAAGTGCAAGTTGTATTTTTTTCATATAACGGAAGTACCCAAACGTGCAAGGCTCCCTACAAAACCATTTAGGTTTTGTTGTTGGCACTTAAAATAGTTTGTTTACGGTTATAAAATTAAATGACCATTAATTTAAGAAAATTTTTTAACAAACGTTAAAAATTTATATTTTATATCATTTTGATTAGCCTGTTTAATAAAATATTGACATGTAATTTTTATATAAAAATGTATTTTTTAATGTCATATAATCAAGATTGAAGTTGAATAAAATTTCCGAAGAACCAAATACCGCAATGGGATATCTTAGTCTCGCATCACCGGTCCGTGGTCCTGATTAATCGCGATTGCACGACAACCCCTGAACCTAGAAATTGCACCCACTTTCTTCATAGTGAACCGGATCTACTACAAAGCAATCAGTTAAATATTAATTAACATGGCATGTTAATGATAACGTAAGTAGCTTCTTTTGCAATATTGTTTGAGGTACGCTAAACTAATTCGCCAAACAAAGTCACGGTCTGACGGCTGCGCCCAAAACAAAAAATTACGTGTTAACTAATGTTTGAAGAGCATTTATCCAATCACTTTACTCAAGCAATCAACCTAAATCACTCCCCCCCCCCCACACCCAAAGGCTGTTTGCCACGGGGTGAGTATTTAATAACGAAATCATAAACATTGTTCTCTCTAATGTTTTTCCCAAAAAACAGTTTTTTCTTACGCTAGACGGCCCTTTAATACTAACCCAATGGTTCCTTATAAAAACTGGGAGCCCTTGGGTCGTGATTGCGACTACTGGTAAATCAAAAACAAGTTCTTCCAAAACATTCCAAAACCCCGAAGTGTTAGAAAAAGAACAAGTTAACAGCTATTCAGACGTACTCTTTCCAACTCAAAAATCACATTAATTGCTTTTCGCTAATTAGCTAAAACGTATTTGAGCAGCTGTCGCAACCGCTGAAATAAACGATTGCGGAGATTTTTACTACTGTCTCACATTAAATAAAGTTCTACCTAGGAACGGTATTGGTAAAGAATATGGTTCATGCAATTATTTACACCACCGTGCAACACCATGTCACGAGTGCTGCCAACATTTCGATTCCAAACTGATTTAGGCGAATTTTGACAAATTTATTTGTCCACAGCAAAAATAAACGGGTTATCCATTGCTTAAGGAAATTTCTATGACCTAGATGCTATGTTTTGTTTGTAACCTTAAATTTTTTTTCGTTAGTTCCGCATTGAACCTTTTATTATAGCTTGCTGAGTACTTCGTCGATATTTGACTGCTGGGCATAGTAAGGTAAAAATTCAATAAAATACATTTTCAAATCAGGTGGTTTTGACAAAATATTTTTTAATTGCGGTACACACAAATGGCTCTTTTTTAACAGGACCGTTCCGGCCCCGTTGTGAGTGTTTTACATGTATTCCAGCTCCAGAATCACACAGAACCACGTTGCAAAATAGACAGATAAATAAGCATGGTTCGTTTTATAAATATGATCAGTTGTGATTCTTTTTACAAATCCTAACTATGCCGTATATCATTTATGATTCCTTTTATAAAAAATTCTCCGCACTATGTGGATATCATTTATGATCCCTTTTATATGCTGAACTATGCCGGCATAACATATTTATGGTTGTTTTCAAAAATGTTGTGAACTATGCCGTATATCGTTTATGCTTCCTTTTATGTAAAAATGTTGTGAACTATGCCGTATATCATTTATGTTTCTTTTATAAAAAATACTGTGAACAATGCCGTACATCATTTATGATTCCTTTTTATAAAACTGTTGTGAATTATGCCGTATATCATCCATGGTTCCTTTTGTAAAACTGTTGCGAATTATGCCGTATATCATTTGTGGTTCCTTTCATGAAAAGGTTGTGAATTATGCCGTGTGTATATCTGACATTACGTTTGTTGAATTGTTACCGGGACGAGTGTTGTTATTTGACGGAATTAGGGAGAATTGAGCTGTTTCAACCAACGCGTAAGACTGAACATGGATCCCCTACCGACAGAAACAAGGAATCACGCCGAACGCCGATCAGTCGCCACTATACGTTAAAACTTTGACGGTTATGACCGTCCGGGAATAGGAGGCCCCTAGCTGCACGTTCAAGTTAACAAGTTTATTAAGACAGAAATTAAAAATATTAAATCTACTTGATTTTAGCTGCATATTATGCAATGGTCACGGGAAATCACCATTAACAACACTCTAACTTTACACGTACGGTAGCTTTCGAGCTTACAAGGAACGACGGATACCGAGTTAATGTGATGGCCCGCACCCGTCTAGGGCAGTATCATCCGGGAATAACCGGAGCAGGTCGGTAGAACATTTTGGGGCTATTGTCTGACACCAAAATTGCACCGGACAACGCCTGAACCTCATTCGCTACTTACGCTAAATTTGTTTGTCAAAGCAGAATCCGGACTGTTACTTTCCACATATTTATTACAGACTATATAAGTATATATATGTGTGTGCTCCTTGGACAAGTATTTCAGGCGAAATCGCCCCGTTTCCTTAGCTCCCCCGTTGTAACATGTGACTGATGCAAGTCCCCACTTTTTTCATCCTCGTTGTCCTACCCCACTTCTGAACCGATGCATGCGACCCCTCGTTCTTTTCATAGTGAGGTGAGCCCAACTATGTGCGCCGGCCCCCCGTCCGAATCCCCGCTGACCCGCTGTAGCCACTCAAAGGTGCCTAAATCTCTGTTGCCAATCACTAATGGGCACAGATGATTCGAGATTTTTTCTCTCAACTCCAAAATGGGCGAACCGCCCCTCATTGGATCCGTCTCGACGAGACGTCTCCAAAAATATCCGGCGGGTCACGGCCCGTCGCCCTGTTAACCCGGGACAACCGGCGAAAGCGCCCCTACCGTAGCCGCTACTCTCTCTAATCATTATAATTTTAGCACCATTTTTATCCATGCCGCTCCGGCAGGGATATCACCCCCTCATTCGAATCGCCGTTTGACGGCGAGTCCAACGATACCCGTTGGGCGTCGCTCCGCCCTACCGTTAATGCAGGAGAGCCCGCTAAACCTTCCCATACTTTTGTACATGAGAACCCATAGGTGGGTTCCGACCCGCTACTACGTCCTTCCCGCTCGTGTTTGGTATCGATCGGCCCCATTTCCTGAGACCGAATCTAACCCCAGCCGCTCGAAAATCTCCCTGGATTCCCCTTGTCCCACTTCCCTTCCCACGCCCTCTTCGTGTCCTCGTTGTCCTTTTGTCTTCTTGTCCTCACTCTTTCTCTAACCGACTTCTGTGGCTTTGGCTTTTGTTGTTGTTTTTGTTGTGTTGTGAGTACTCGAGCGACATCTCCGTCGCTCGTGCCGCCCCGTGTCTCGTGTGTATTGCGCGTGCGTTTGTAGTATATATGTACATATATGTGTGTATGTATACAGAAATGAACATATATATGTATATATGTATATAATATGTACATAAGGACACAGAAAAAACGGACGAACGAGGACATCACGTACTACGACTCACTAAATTTAAGAGTTTTACGGACGGACAGAATACGGACAATTAGGACGAACGGGGCGTGAAGCTGGGGCCCTCCCGCGGACCCTAGGGGCCTTGGAGTAGGGCTCCTGACCGGTTGGGAGCTCATTGGAATTTGCCCCGTCTCTGGCCTCGAGACGGGTGTTTTTCCGTCGTCGGTTCCCCCGGCGAGTCATTAAAGCTTAGGTAGTCCTAACAAAATTGAAAAGTAGCTGGATTCTTTCCTATGTTCCACGATGTCCTCATGAAATAGGGTCATCGGCTAAGCTAAATTTAACTTAATTAGGAGGGCGGCAAGTCGAAAGCTAAAGTACTTATTAGCAGATGGGGTCCGCCAAACAATTAGAATTTCAAGGCTGATTACTGGTCGTTGCGTGGGATTTCCTGGTGGCCAAAAGAACAATGGGGAAAAGAACAAACAAATTCGAATTTATTGGAGATTGAGTGTCCCGGAAGTCGAGACGATGTTGACCCAACCGATCTGGGACAGGAAATCGAGCAAATAAGATTCGAATTTCAATGGACATAGTGTCTTAATTGTAGAAAGTTAAAGCTTAAAAGCTCGGATTTCATGAAAAATTGGGGCTAAAATCACAGATGATCAACTTCCGAGCAATTTTGATGTCGGCAAATCTAATTGAAGCCGACTCTCTCTAGGGACGTCGACGGCTTACGGTAGCAGTCAAATTCAAATTTCCGGAAGTGTCCCCAATTGGACACTGAACAAAGAACCCGAAAAAGTGGGCGCCAAGAAATCGCCAACGATTGGATGGCGACAAAATCGCCATCCTTAACTACAGGCAAAAATTTCGAGGTTACTACCAACGCGTCGAATCTAGGAATCAGTTGGACTTCGACAGCGCGGAGTTCGATCGAATTTACTGACCGGCTCCGACGCCCTGTTTTATGTATACAGTTTTCATGTAGCTCTGGTTTTTCGCTTTTCGTTTTACATCGGATCGACTCGATGGACGAAAGATTTCCGCGTAGGTGTATACCTCGCGAAGGGGTTCAGCTGGTGCTGCCCCAAGGATCAACGGTCGTAAGTATGATGAAGGTCTAGCGATAGCAGGGGTTTATTTTCCCTGTCAATTGAAGAGTAACAGGCCGTTCGTTTAGTTACCTTTTGAATGTAGCGCGCCCCTCGCCTTAGGAAGAAACATCCTCGTTCGTCTGCTCACCCACCCAGTCCCCACCGAAATGCTACACACAACCTTATCTGGAATCAATCACTAATGTCGAGTTCCGCCGTAGGAGACGTTAGGCGATTTAGGGTACATCCATACAGAGCACAGTGAGGACTGATCAACTAATTCGAAGTCTTTCTGATTCCCCGTGGTCTTAGGTAGGGCACACCGAAATGGACGCTTCTCGTCCAGGTTTTACATGACTTGCTGCGTTTGAGTTAGGATTGTCGAATATTCCTGAGCCGACCACGGTAAAATTTTCTTGAACGTGCACGCCACCGCAATAGGGTCTTGTTCAATGTTTTGTTAGGATGGTTTCCAAATTTGCAGCTTAGTGGATTGTTCAATTCTCATGCTGTGTTTGAGCTTGAACAGAAATGCAGCTTAGGAACGGAGGACTAGCCTCCGTAGGGCTTTAGGAAACCCCAAAATTTGTTTATTCGGATGAGCTAGAAAAATTTGGGTATACAGAAGATTGAACAAATTTTTAGTATTCTAACTTGAGGATAAGGTGTTTGCTGTTCACGAAGATTTGTTTTACTTCTTCCGACTCAGTACAATCAGCAGAACCTATAGTTCATTGTGTTTTGGTGTTTATTTACGAAATAAACTACTACATGTTTAGGACACCGCTCTCACGCGAACGTAGTAGACATATTAATTAGAACCGACATCCACTAGGACGGCTGACCAATGCGTCGTTAAACGACAACCCGTCTCAAAAGAACATGATAAACGGCCGGCGGATCGATGCCCCCAGCCATCCGAAAATTCCATCAGACTCATTTGGTGAAGTGCAAATAATTTGGGAATGAAACACCGTGCCCCCATCACAAAACTACTCTTTTGAAACAATCAAGGTTACCGGTGTTCATAATATAATGTATAGTATAATGACATGGTAGTATAATGACATGGTCTTCTCTCGAGACCAATGGCCAAAAGGAAAACAAATAGTTCAATAACTCAATCGACCGGCTCTATAGCCGCAGCCAGTCTGGATCCATGCGGGAGAAGCACCTGGTGCTCCCGCCTCGAAAATTTCAAATTACCTTATCTTCATCCCTAGAAAGACAACTGTTTGCCTCGCCCAGGCCATTTAGGCACCAAACCGAGCAAGTGCAAAACCCCGGTTTCTTTTTGGAGCGAGTTGATTGCTGAGTATTGCTTGTTTTTTTCATTTATCCCGAGTTGCTCGTTAGGCTATGTATCATGTCTGCTCAGATTCAGTTTTTCACAGTTTTAGCGCTTGCCAGTTCATTTTCCCGTATCACCAATCTGCACGGGAAATTAACTGCTGGTTTATGCATCTTAACCATTCAGTCATAGAGACTTAGTCATATAGACTATTAGTTGATTAGTTGACTATCAACAGTATACGAGACACTGCGACAACGCAGTGTATTAAGGCAATAGGATGAGCGTTAGGGAGAGGCAAGAAAGTATATACAGACAGAAAGAAAAGAGTGAGATGCGTCGAGGGCCAGAGTCCTGTGCCCCAGTGTTTCGAAAATGAAGGTTAGGGAATAAGATCGTACTGTTTAGACGCCCCCTTCTCCCCACCGCGCCTACGAAATAGGAATGGGGTCGAGACAAACCCCCCGCGCCGAGTCAGGAATCCAGCCTTCTCGTTCAACCACCCTAATGGAATAATTCGGTAAATTCAGGGCAGGTGGGGGTTGTTCGCAATGCGTTAACGGCTCCAGGCGATTTCCTGAACAATCTCCGGGCCGCCACCAGGGGCAAGCCTGCTTATTTAGTTGTTTTGCTCACTCCTTGGCCAATTCTGTAGTAGGCGCGGTGGGGGAGAGGGGGCACCAAATAAACGTGCTGTATGGCGCCTGCCCAATCTTATTCCCTAACCTTAGGGTCATTTTCGAAACACTGGGGCACAGGGGTTGTCTGCCCTCGATGATTCTGCGTCTTTTCTTTCTGTCTGTTCTGTTCTTTTGCTTTTTCCTAACGCTCACCCTATTGCCTTAATACACTGCGTTGTCGCAGCGGCTCAATGATACCTTGATAGTTGAGTTATCATTGACTTAATAGTCTATATGACTAAGTCTCTATGACTGAATGGTTAAGATGCATAATTCTGCAGCAGGCTTGAATTCCCCGTGCAGGATCGACTCATGATACGGGAAAATGAACTGGCAAGCGCTAAAACTGTGAAAAACTGAATCTGAGCAGACATGATACATAGCCTAACGAGCAACTCGGGATAAATGAAAAAAACAAGCAATACTCAGCAATCGAGCTCGTCTCCAAAAAGAAACCGGGGTTTTGCACTTGCTCGGGTTGGGCCCCTAAATGGCCTGGGCGAGGCAAACAGTTGTCTTTCTAGGGATGAAGATAAGGTAATTTGAAATTTTCGAGGCGGGAGCACCAGGTGCTTCTCCCGCATGGATCCAGACTGGCTGCGGCTATAGAGCCGGTCGATTGAGTTATTGAACTATTTGTTTTCCTTTTGGCCATTGGTCTCGAGAGAAGACCATGTCATTATACTACCATGTCATTATACTATACATTATATTATGAACACCGGTAACCTTGATTGTTTCAAAAGAGTAGTTTTGTGATGGGGGCACGGTGTTTCATTCCCAAATTATTTGCACTTCACCAAATGAGTCTGATGGAATTTTCGGATGGCTGGGGGCATCGATCCGCCGGCCGTTTATCATGTTCTTTTGAGACGGGTTGTCGTTTAACGACGCATTGGTCAGCCGTCCTAGTGGATGTCGGTTCTAATTAATATGTCTACTATGTTCGCGCTAGTGGTGTCTGAAAAACATGTAACGGAGTTTATTTTGTAAATAAACACCAAAACACAATGAACTATAGGTTCTGCTGATTGTACTGAGTCGGAAGAAGTAAATACCTTCGTGAACAGCAAACACCTTATCCTCAAGTTAGAATACTAAAAATTTTGTTTAATCTTTTGTATACCCAAGTTTCGTCTAGCTCATCCGAATAAACAAATTTTGGGGTTTCCTAAAAGCCCTATGGAGGCTAGTCCTCCGTTCCTAAGCTGCATTTCTGTTCAAAGTCAAACAAAGCATGGAAATTCAACAATCCATCAAGCTGCAAATTTGGAAACCATCCTAATACAAAACATTTAACAAGAACCCATTCGCGGTGGCGTGCACGTTCAAGAAAATTTTAGCCGGGGTCGGCTCAGAACATTTTACCGACAATCGTATACTCAAACGCAGCAAGTCATGTAAAACCTGAACGATAAGCGTCCATTTCGGTGTAGCCATACCTACAACCACGGGGAATCAGAAAGACTTCGAATTAGTTTAGCATCAGTCCCCACTGCGCTCTGTATGGATGTACCCTAAATCGCCTAACGTCTCCTGACGGCGGAACTCGACATCAGTGATTGATTCCAGACAAGGTTGTGTGCAGCAGTTTTGGTGGGTACTGGGTGGTGTGATCAGACGAATCGCTAGGATGTTTCTTCCTAAGGCCGAGGGGCGTGCTACATTCAAAAGGCAACTAAACGAACGCCGCCTGTTTCTTCATATCGACATGGAAAACAAACGCCCTGCTGATTGACTAGACCTTCATCATAGTTACGGCCGTTTGTATCCTTGGGGCAGCACCAGCTGAACCCCTTTGTGAGGTATACACCTACGCGGAAATCTTTCGTCCATCGAGTTGATCCGATGTAAAACTAAAAGCGAAAAACCAGAGCTACATGGAAACTGTATACATAAAACAGGGCGTCGGAGCCTGTCAGTAAATTCGATCGAACTCCGCGCTGTCGAAGTCCAACTGATTCCTAGATTCGACGCGTCGGCAGTAACGTCGTAAATTTTTGCCTGTAGTTAAGGATGGCGATTTCGTCGCCATCCAATCGTTGGCGATTTCTTGCGCGCCACTTTTTCGGGTTCTTTGTTCAGTGTCCAATTGGGTACACTTCCGTAAATTCGAATTTGATTGCTACCGTATAGCCGTCGACGTAACCCTAGAGAGAGTCGGCTTCAATTAGATTTGCCGACATCAAAATTGGCTCTGAAGTTTATCAATGCGACTTCTCCAAGCTCAATTTTTCATGAATATCGGAGCTTTTAAGCTTTTACTTTCTACAATTAAGTGCACTATGTCCATTTGAAATTTGAATCTTATTCGTCATCTCCTGTTCCCAGATCGGTTGGGTCAACATCGTCTCGACTTCCGGGACACTCAATCTCCAATAAATTCGAATTTGTTTGTTCTTTTCCCCATTGTTCTGGCCGCCAACTCGTCGTCCCACGCAACGACCAGTAATCAGCTGAAATTCTAATTGTTTGGCGACCCCATCTGCTACGTCGTCTTTTTGGTTTCGACTTGCCGCCCTCCTAATTAAGTTAAATTTAGCTTAGCCGATGACCCTATTTCATGAGGACATCGTGGAACATAGGAAAGAATCCAGCTACTTTTCAATTTTGTTAGGACTACCTAAGCTTTAATGACTCGCCGGGGGAACCGACGACGGAAAAACACCCGTCTCGAGGCCAGAGACGGGGCAAATTCCAATGAGCTCCCAACCGGTCAGGAGCCCTACTCCAAGGCCCCTAGGGTCCGCGGGAGGGCCCCAGCTTCACGCCCCGTTCGTCCTAATTGTCCGTATTCTGTCCGTCCGTAAAACTCTTAAATTTAGTGAGTCGTAGTACGTGATGTCCTCGTTCGTCCGTTTTTTCTGTGTCCTTATGTACATATTATATACATATATACATATATATGTTCATTTCTGTATACATACACACATATATGTACATATATACTACAAACGCACGCGCAATACACACGAGACACGGGGCGGTATTAGTGATGGAGATGTCGCTCGAGTACTCACAACACAACAAAAACAACAACAAAAGCCAAAGCCACAGAAGTCGGTTAGAGAAAGAGTGAGGACAAGAAGACAAAAGGACAACGAGGACACGAAGAGGGCGTGGGAAGGGAAGTGGGACAAGGGGAATCCAGGGAGATTTCTGAGCGGCCTGGGGTTAGATTCGGTCTCAGGAAATGGGGCCGATCCAAACCAAACACCAGCGGGAAGGACGTAGTAGCGGGTCTGAACCCACCTATGGGTTCTCATGTACAAAAGTATGGGAAGGTTTAGCGGGCTCTCCTGCATTAACGGTAGGGCTAAGCGACGCCCAACGGTATCGTCTTGGACTTGCCGTCAAACGGCGATTCGAATGAGGGGGTGATATCCCTGCCGGAGCGGCATGGATAAAAATGGTGCTAAAATTATAATGATTAGAGAGAGTAGCGGCTACGGTAGGGGCGCTTTCGCCGGTTGTCCCGGGTTAACAGGGCGACGGGCCGTGACCCGCCGGATATTTTTGGAGACGTCTCGTCGAGACGGATCCAATGAGGGGCGGTTCGCCCATTTTGGAGTTGAGAGAAAAAATCTCGAATCATCTGTGCCCATTAGTGATTGGCAACAGAGATTTAGGCACCTTTGAGTGGCTACAGCGGGTCAGCGGGGATTCGGACGGGGGCCGGCGCACATAGTTGGGCTCACCTAGTCACTATGAAAAGAACGAGGGGTCGCATGCATCGGTTCAGAAGTGGGGTAGGACAACGAGGATGAAAAAAGTGGGGACTTGCATCAGTCACATGTTACAACGGGGGAGCTAAGGAAACGGGGCGATTTCGCCTGAAATACTTGTCCAAGGAGCACACACATATATATACTTATATAGTCTGTAATAAATATATGGAAAGTAACAGTCCGGATTCTGCTTTGACAAACAAATTTAGCGTAAGTAGCGAATGAGGTTCAGGCGTTGTCCGGTGCAATTTTGGTGTCCAACAATAGCCCCAAAATGTTCTACCGACCTGCTCCGGTTATTCCCGGATGATACTGCCCTAGACGGGTGCGGGCCATCACATTAACTCGGTATCCGTCGTTCCTTGTAAGCTCGAAAGCTACCGTACGTGTAAAGTTAGAGTGTTGTTAATGGTGATTTCCCGTGACCATTGCATAATATGCAGCTAAAACCAAGTAGGCTTAATATTTTTGATTTCTGTCTTGAAAATAATGTTCTAATAAACTTGTTAACTTGAACGTGCAGCCAGGGGCCTCCTATTCCCGGACGGTCATAATCGTCAAAGTTTTAACGTATAGTGGCGGCTGATTGGGGTTCGACGTGATTCCTTGTTTCTGTCAGTAGGGGATCCATGTTCAGTCTTACGCGTTGGTTGAAACAGCTTAATTCTCCCTAATTCTGTCAAATAACAACACTCGTCCCGTTAAGAATTCGACAAACATAATGTCAGATATACACACGGCATAATTCACAACCTTTTCATGAAAGGAACCACAAATGATATACGGCATAAGGCATAATTCACAACAGTTTATAAAAGGAACCATGAATGATATACGGCATAATTCACAACAGTTTTATAAAAGGAACCATGAATAATATACGGCATAATTCACAACAGTTTTATAAAAGAACCATAAATGATATATACTGCATAGTTCACAGCATTTTTATAAAAGGAATCATTAACGATATACGGCATAGTTCACAACATTTTTATAAAAACAACCATAAATGATATATACGGCATAGTTCGCAGCATTTTATAAAAGGGATCATAAATGATATACGGCATAGTTCACAAAATTTTTATAAAAGGAATCATAAATGATATACGGCATAGTTCACAACATTTTTATAAAAAGAATCACAACTGATACATACTTTATAAAACGAACCATGCTTATTCTGTCTATTTTGCAACGTGGTTCTGTGTGATTCTGGAGCTGGAATCATGAAAACGCTCGCAACGGGGCCGGAACGGTCCTGTTACATTTAAGCCCGTTGTGTGCGCAATTAAAAAATATTTTGTCAAAACCACCTGATTTGAAAATGTATTTTATTGAATTTTTACCCTTCTATGCCCAGCAGTCAAATATCGACGAAGTACCAGCAAGCTATCGAAAAGTTTAATGCAGAAGTAACAGCGTCTGCGTTAAGGTTACAAGACAAACATAGCATCTAGGTCATTGAAATTTCCTAAGCAATGGATAAGCCGTTTTTTTTTGCTGTGGACAAATAAAATGTACGAAATTCGCCCAAATAAACTAGGAATCGAAATGTTGGCAGCACTCGTGACATGGTGTTGCACGGTGGTGTAGCTAATTCCATGAACCATATTGTTTACCAATACCGTTTTTACTATAATTTTATTAATGTGAGACAGTAGTATTTGTCTCCGCAATCGTTTTGTTCAGCGGTTGCGACAGCTGCTCAAATACGTTTCAGCTGGTAGCAAAAGCAATTAATGTGATTTTTGGTAAAAAATCTGCTGGATAGCTGTTAATCTGTTCTTTTTCTAACACTTCAAATATCTGGAATGTTTTGGAAGAACTTGTTTTTGATTTACCAGTAGTCGCAATCACGACCCAAGGGCTACAGTATTTTTAAGGAACCATTGGGTTAGTATTAAAGGGCCGTCTAGCGTAAGAAAAAACTGTTTTTTGGAAAAACATTCGAGAGAACAATGTTTATGATTTCGTTATTAAATACTCACAAGTTGGCAAACAGCCTTTGAGTATTCCACCATAAAACTTACTTAGGTTGATTGCTTAGTAAAGTGATTTTATAAATGCTCTCAAACATCATAACACGTAATTTGTTCTTTTGGCCGCAGCCGTCAGACCGTGACTTTGTTTTCGAATTTGGTGTAGCGTACCTCAAACGATATTGCAAAAGAAGCTACTTACGTTATCATTAACATGCCATGTTAATTAATATTTAACTGATTGCTTTGTCATAGATCCGGTTAGCTATAAACATTATGGGTGCAATTTCTAGGTTCAGGGGTTGTCGTGCAATCGCAATTTAAACGTGACCACAGACCGGTGATGCGAGACTAAGATATCCCATTGCGCCATTTGGTTCTACTAAAAATTTGTCAACTTCAATCTTGATTATATGACATTAAAAATACATTTTATATAAAAATTACATGTCAATATTTTATTAAACAGGCTAATCAAAATGATATAAAATATAAATTTTAACGTTTGTTAAAAAATTTTCTTAAATTAATGTGCATTTCGTACAGCATTGAACAAACTATTGTCACTGCGGCGGACGAAACCTAGATAGTTTTGTAGGGAGCACTGCACGTTAGCTACTCCGTTATATGGGAGCTGTACAACTCACGCTACAGGACAAACGCAGTTAGTGCGTAGCGTTGCAAGCACGCGCTGACAAATGTGTCGATATAACCACTAAAGCGTTAACCAGTTCAGTTTTGAAGCAAGGAGATTTGAATGAAACTATAAGGTTAGGCACATTCAGTGGAACTCAAACTTTACATTGCAACAAATTACGCTGTCGCCCTTATTCACCAAAATTGAAACAAAGTTGCTGTTGTTCTGGTCAACAGTGAAAGTCGTACAATAACGCTCGGTGCTTAACAACTTTCTGGCTTGCAAGATGGTTGAGTGGCTACGCGTTTAGGCGTTAAGACTAGTCTTGTAAAATAGGTTCAAGCCGAGTGTACGTATTATGATCTTGATTGTATGTATTTGTATATTTGAGTATATTTACCATACATGCACGAGGTCCGAAGTTTCAGGGAAATTGTGGGTGGTTTGCTGGACCTTCCAAGTTTATAAGAAATTAGTTGGTTTGCGGTTATGATGCTAATATGGGATAAATTTTTTCCTCAACATTTTCCCAAATTTTTGCCAGTTTTCCCGATTTTTGTCAATTTTCTCCAATTTTGCCTCGATTTTGGTATATTTTCTCTAATTTCTCAACCGGATGAGGCCACCTTTCATGAGAGGGGTCAGCGATGCCCCAAAAAATTTCCGAGTATCAAGGGTATAGTCCCTTCTCTCCCACTATATCAGCAAGAGATGTGGTATTTATTATATGCAAGCAAAGGGGAATGCATATTGCAACTTCTTTACAGTCTGAATTAGTAGGACGTCAACCTTGACGGCCCTTTTCGGTTATCCCTCACCAGCCGAAATTTCGTCAATTTTGAAGATACAGATAAAATTTTGGTACCAATCGATTCAGCACGACGATGAGCTGGTTCAGAATATTCCCATTTTACCCACATACCTGACAAATTTTTTTTCGATTTTTTAAGGTCCCAGTGGTCCCCTCTAGGGAACCCAAAAATTTTTTTCTTCGGAATATGGTCATATTGGGTACCATTCGACTCAGATTGATGGCCCAAGTAACTCATACGGGCTGAAATAAAGATATTTCTCCCCAAGTACCTGTGAGGGTCAGAAATAAAATACAGGCCATGCCGTTCTGGCTATACTAAGCCTAAGCCAAAGTCGTAGCCTAAGCTAAGGTCCTTATATGAGACATACACTAAGCCTAAGTCGGGGTGCTGCCGCGCCCCGAACCCCCCGCTCTAAGCTGTTCTTTTTTCTAACGTTATAACGCACGGCCCATCAGGGTTACTTGGACCGTCATAACTTTCTAACGGTGGGGTATATTTCAAAAAATTACACACACCAGTCGACTTGTCTCACCAAGCTGAGTCGAATGGTACCCAATATCACAATATTCCGAAGAAAAAATTTTTGGGTTCCCCAGGGAGACCATTGGGACCTCAAAAAACGAAAAAAAAAAGATTTATCAGGGATTTGGGTAAAATGGCTATTTTCTGAGCCAGCTCATCGAGCTGAATCGATTGGTACCAAAATTTTGTCTGTAAATTTAAAATTGACTAAATTCCGGCTGGGGAGTGGTAGCCGAAAATACCCCTGACTATAATTGTTTTCCTGTTTTACAGTCTAAGTTTGTTGCCGCAGTATTGAATGTGTACTGCCATATAATAGACACACATATAAATAACAATATTGTAAATCAAAATCCTGATTTCTGATACTTAATTGACAGCTACTTTACTGCTGTTAGTTAATTTTAGCTACTATTCGTCGTCGTCATAACTGAGATTTTTCAGACTCCAGCCATACGTGACCACGTACTGTCGGTCCAGCATGTGTTTGCTGCTGTCTCACTCACGCAGAGTGAATATTTACTGATTGATTCGAAGAAATATATTTTATTATCAAAAATTGTGCAAGAGTGTGGCTACCTTGAGTAATTTTTCCAAAGAAAAAATGTGTACTTAAAATGTGCCATTGACCACTACGCGGTAGTCTTTCGGACATGCTAACATGTTTTTGCAACCTACTGATGATCGTGTTAATTTGTGTTGGATACAGTAAATGCATGCATAGGTATTTGTGGGTACATTTTTCTACCGTGTATGAATATACATTAATGTTTTGCGTGATTTAGAGCTTTATATTATTAGTGAATGTTGCTTATGGAAAAATCTCGAAAAGAGTTTCCTGCGGGTTTTCAAATCCCCCTAGTGTTAAGAATATAAAACGACAATAGCTGTAAAAATTAATCCATTACAAACGAGGTGGTTTATCAGTGCATTAAACAAATTTTAACACCAAATTCATTAGAGTCCCATAGCATTTGTCAAAAACACGATTTTTGACCACGATTTTTAAATTGACCAGCATTGGTTATAAATGACCATACCAATAATCAGTGTTATATACCAACATTGCATTGTAAAATTCGAAATTTACATACATTCGAATTTTATAGCATTTTATTAAATATAGTAAATTCAAATATTATGTCTTTACTGTAGACTAAAAATCCTAAATTTTTGCTAATTCTGTAGGTCGTGACCTCGCTACATTTGGTCTTTTCATTTTCATTTCAAAACCTATGAAAATTTGGTATAAGTAGGAATACTTCTACAGAGGCCTCTTGGTAATTTCAGGTATGATCCATCACGTCTCCTCATGCCGCTTTTGATATTCCTTTTTTGGTTAACAACAGTTAGTTTTTGTGCAAAAAGTATCGAAAACAAGCACGGAACTGGTACTAAGTTTGCTTTTGTATCCAGTCTGACCACAGCAAAATTATTTATGCTGAGTACTGAAGATACTTTCTGCAATTCTGTATACAAATTTAAACAGTAAAACAGTACCCAAAATCACCGGCGCTTGACCCTTATTACATTCCCCGATTTTTTCACTATTTACTTAACTAATACAGTTTAATACAGAGAAACACTATGCGGCTTGCCCTAAATACATTACATATGGCTGACAGTGGTAACCGAAGCAAGAACCGAGTAAATGCATACAGGCCGAGGTTGAGGGCTCGGGACCCCTTCACCCAAGGACCTGGTATACCCCACCGCATCTGTAAACGTTCGTCGCTACCCACTTTGTAACCTAACAGGACTACTTACATCGTCACAGTTGCACCTGAACCAGAGCGAAGCTGTACACGTTGTTTAGAGAAACTAAGCTGCAACATAAAGTTTGCTGTTTAAAATTTTTACATGTATTCACAGTAGTAGATGTTATGTGTTGTTTATTATCTACAGGTGAAGTGTGAATACGCCAAATACACGTTACCTGGCAATGCATTGGAATATTGTGTATATGTGCAGTATCATGTGAGTATGTGTTTATTATGTAATTTTAAATGGCAGGTTTTCTATGTATTAAAAGAATATGTTGCGATGAAAATTTTGCATAGTTGGCATAAGCATTTTCGAGATTTAACTACGTGCAAAGAGAGTATAGAGGAAGTATTAAAGGAGTTTTATGTGAATCTAGGACAAGTGGAAATATATCGAATTTAAGTGCATGGATTGGGCGCCTTAAGCATTAGCCTAAGAGTGGAAGCTAGTAAAACTTGAAAAACTTTATACATAATTTGGAACGCTTAAAAATCGTCTAGGAGAAAATCGCGAATAAGATTTATAGCTCGAATATTTAAGTGGTTGCGTAGTTAGATCAGTGCCTCAGTCGGTCTCAGAAACGGCTCAGTCAAGGTGAGTACTGTTCAGCCGTTTATGTGTTTAATGCGCGTAGTCTTTGTAATTTGCTGTAGTGTGTGAAATAAACAATCTGTGTTATAAATGGTGACACATTAAGGCCTTAAAAACAAGCTAATAAAACATCATTGAAAATGTCATTACAGTGGTTTGCGTGGAAATGTCGTAATTTGGATGTTATCTACGGTGGGACGAACCACAACCTATAACCATGTAAGTAACACATCCCACCATCTGTGACGTACCACCCTTACAGGCCCACACCACCACGTGCCGAAGACATTTTGGCAAATTGGCAAAAATGTTCTCGTGGGAGTTTGAGGGGAAGGATTAAGCAAGTTTTTTGAGCACCCATCGGCTCTGAGAAGCTCGCCCTTCCCCAAGGCCCCCTACCCCCCATCCCCAACCGAAATGACCTCCCCACGCCCCAGCTGCCATCGCTGAAATCTCGCACGGATGTGTGCACTAATGCTTTGGTGTATTGTAATATTTCGCCGTGTCGTGATTAAGTTCTAAGCCAGCATACGTATGTAAGTATAGTTGGGTATCAAAATAGCAGCCTACGTGGGACTTGGCTCATGTAATCTTCCATGCTCAACTAAACCTAAAATGACCTCGCTGACCATCCTATTTTGTTTTTTGTAAAAAAAATTTCGTCACCGAACAGTTTCTGGTCGGTCAGAAAATGGTAGTTTCTGTTCGTGAATATCAAATTTGCTCGCGAACATAATTTTGTCGAATTTCAATTAACAAGCGTTTTGTGCGCTAACACTAATTGATAAATAATAGGGACGTTTCGTTTTTAACGTTACAGTCATATTAAATTTATTCGGCGAACATACACGAATCCTGTTTCAACGCCATAAAATGTTACTGAACTGTCCTTAACTGAACACAAATCTCTACCTATGAGCTAGCAATGAACCAAATCCTATTGGTTCTGCAACAACGGATGTGGTACCACGTCGTAGACCGCAAAATAGGGCGGTTAGCGGGGTCAACTTAAGTTTAGTCGCGCTTGGCGTTAAGGGAAACGTTTTTACAGGCAATGCATGAGTCCCCTTTAAGGGCGTACACTAAGGTTGATTTTTTGTCAAAATCACGAACTACACCGTACACGAACTCATTCTCATTTCTGCCATCTGCACTCACATTTTAGTGAACACGAATAGCTGCGAAGTATGAATGAAATTTTTGTACGCGCAAATTTCTCCATTCGCACGGTTGTCCGAGCTCACCTAATGACATGCTGAGTCGGACAGCTGTGTTCGCAGTCAATGTGCGTATTGTAGTATACGGAAAACGCGATTGGTAATCGCGTTTTATCGTGTATTAATTCTGAAAATGTGATGCTAAATGGCAAAATAATGACCTCGAACAATATCTACATGGTGATACATCACGAATCTTTATTCTCGTACATAAGTGAAAATCTTTTTTATTCATATTCACTCACCGCCTACATACCAAAGTAGGCGTTCAGAGCGGCGTGCTAGCCCCTGAGAACTAGGGCCTTCGTGCGATGCCTCTTGGGCTAGCACAAGGTTACCGCCTATTCCCTGAAGCTCCGGTCTTCCCCTCCCCCTCTTCGGCCCTAAGCAGTTGAAAATTGTTAAAAAATTAGCTAAAATTGTCAAAAATAGGATGAAAATTGGGAAATCTTGGGCAAAATTGGGTAGTGGGGGAAGGTGGTCAACCTTTTTGGCACCGCTCACCGAGGACCTGCGACCTCCCCACATTGGAGTCTCTACGCCCTTCCATTACCTCCGCCGACATTCCGGGTACGCTCTTGGGACCTCGGAACGTCAGCATGTATGGTTAATCCAATTTACGATCCTCAACTGACTTGACAAAAGAACAACTTCAGTGTGTGCCGATAAATTGGCCTCACGAGTAAACTTACATAAAAGCAATGATGTTGTTTTCAGTAAATTTAGATTTTCAATGCGCAACTCGAACATCAAAAGGTCCAAAAGCCCAATTTTTGTAAAAGCTCAGTTTTCTGAAAACCCATGGAAACCCATGTTGATTTTTAATTAAAAATAGCTCGGCCTAAATCCTCAGTGACCTTCAAGTCGGTTTTGGCATGTACATAAATGGACTGTCAAGCGTTTGTCAAAATAACCAAAAATCCCTTAAATTTCAGCAGCATTTCTTATAAACTACCAAAATTTTGACTAGTCTCTTTTTCACAAAAACCCTGGGTCGATCACTTCTCCATACCATATTTTGCGAAAAATAATAGTGCACAAAGGCCAATATCCCTTGACAAATTTTGGAATGCCACCTTTGAAAATTGTGTATATTCTTAAATCTTAGCAGTTCGGTATAAAATTGAAAGTGTTAAATAGAATTAGTTTATTTTAGGGCTGCAATATGGGAGTATAGGAATTGGTATTACACCCTAGTTGCCTCAACTATTACACTTACATTAATGGTTATCTAAAGTGGATTTGTTTTCTAAAATCTTAAACTTTGTTTTGAGGCACGAATTCTGTAAATTTCTGGAACACAGTTTTATTTCTACTTCAAAAAGTACTGTAGTTTGGGAGCTAAATTTTTCAGTTCAGAGTATCCGTTAAAGTTGGTTGTCTATCATTATGTTAACATCTGAAGGGGTTAGAGATGTTTTGAGAATTAAGGTTAGATTTAGTTCCTCGAAACTAGGTTGGAATAGTTTATTTGTGAGCGTGCAAGCTAAGGTTAGGACTTCAGTAGCTGTTGTCAAATTAGCAAATCGGTTAACAATTCAATTGTAAACAGTATTTTAAAATATATTCGTGTTTGCGAAAAAAATGCAGGTGGCGTCTCATGGTAATTGCATCTGAACGTGTTCGATAATCATCTAACACTTTTATAAAAAGCTGTGAAATTAAAAAAATATTTAGGTGTTGTGTCGTATCCGAGGGTCGAAGCGTAGGTAAGTACAAAGACTCGAGAGTAAAGTAAAGAGATTTACTTGAAAACAAGTAGAAAGCAAAACAGGTGGACGAAAATGCATAAAATCTACAACCGGTATACTCGGTACTCACGCTACAAAGATTTCTGCTGCTGGGCAGCAGTATATATACCCGAACACACATATAGCTACAACATTCCAGAAATATAAACAAATTGAAATTTCCATAATGTTCTACAGTCAATGTTGTAAACAACGCCATCATGAATGTTTTTAAAACAAATTCATTCTTGGATGTCGTGGAATTATCTGGAACCATCATCGAGATGACAGCTCTCCGATCAGCCTAAGACTTACCGTGAAAACGAACGGTGCCCATTTGGCTTTCGGGCCCGCTTGTATCTTCTTGGATTTGTTGGACCACACGCGGGTGACGTAAGTGCCGCTGGTGGTTCCACCAGAGAGGCTTCGAGAGGCTCAGCAGTATCCACCGGGTCCATTCCAACGGCGTTCTGGGTTGATGGGTGTTCTGGCTCCAGATGGGTGTGCGGCAGTTTTCCGGGCTCGTCATTTTCGATCGCGGGGTAGCATTGTTGGAGTTGTTCCAGATGTCGTCGCCATACTGGGTTGAGAGTAACCTTTACACTGAAGGTGCGAATTCGTTTTCGTTTCTTATGACGGCTCAGATCCATCTAGGTTGACGGTCGCATCGGAGGGATATAGTACGGCGCATAGACAGGATCTCCAACGTGAAACATTCGAATGATCTTGGACATTTCATCTCGCTGAGATTTTGCAGCATCTGTGGCTTGTTTGCCTTGGGCGAGATGTGCTGAAGAAGGAACTAGGGTTGCGACCTTGTTTCGGAGCTGTCCAGAGATGAAGAGTTCACTCGGGGAGTATTTGTGGGAAATCGAAACCCGCTGGCATTACATCAGGGACACCAGAAGGGTTTTCTTGGGGGAAAGCTCTGATTGACGCACGGCCTGCTTGAAGGTTTGGATAAGGCGTTGCGATGCCCCGTTACTCACACTATGGTTAGGGGCAACCGTAAGCTGAACGATTCTTGACACCAGGACTGGAATTCTTCAGACAGAAACGTTACAGCATTATCGGTCAACAGGGCATGTGTATATCCGAAGTGGGACAAGTTTTGTCCCAAGACGTGGATGGTCCCTTTGGTGGCGTTCGCACTCGTCGCCTGTATGCGCGGATACTTAGAGTAGGCATCGTCAATTACCAACCAATTGGAATCTATGAAGTTGATTGCATGGTCCATATCAAGACGTCTCCACGGCGTTTCGGCTATTATCCAGGGGTGGATAGCAGGTTTGGAGGGTTTGCCCCGGTGTTATCCGCAAAACACACAGTGGCGATACGTGACTTCTATATCAACGTCGATTAGGCCAGTAGACAGCGGTTCGAGAAAGGGTCTTCATACGCTGCATGCCAAAGTGTCCTAGGTAGGAGATCCAAAACGCGTTTTCGGAAGTTGGCTGGTATCGCAACACCGTTCCCAAGAATGCGGCATCAATTGCATAGCCCAAGCTGGTCTTTGATCTGCCGGGAGCGTTGCATCTCTGTTCTCTCATCACACTTGTGTGGTGGCCAGCCCGTCTGGAATAAATCGAGCCCATGTCACCTTTAGGGGCTTCCCAACTTCCTGGGAAAATTTTTAACTATTTGTGAGTGTCTCTGCAGAATTAGACACACAAATATTCTGATTAATACGTCGTACTACGCTGAATATCATAGGCAAGATGGGAAAATTGAAAAATAGGCGATTGAGAAGCTGGAAATTTTTGATGACGTAGAAGAGAGAAATTGTAAAAATGAGAATTTGTAAGTTAGAAAATTGGCAAACAGAAAATAGTTAATTGAAAAGTTGGAAAGAAGTGAAAGTGAGAAGTTGGGAAAGCAGGAAGATGGGAACTCGGAAAATGGGGAAATTGCTAAGATAGGAAGTTGGGAAGGTGGGGAATTAGCAGATGGGACGTGGGAAAAGTGGGAAATTGGGAAATTCAGTATATGGGAAATTAATAGTGGGGAAACTGGCAGATAGGAAGATGGGAAGTTGGGAAGATGGGAAATTGATAGTCGGGAAATTGGCAGATAGGAAGTGGGAAAATGGAAACTTCGGAAACTGGGAAGATGGGAAATTAGTAGTCGGGAAATTGGCAGATTCGGAGTAGAAAAATATATGCGAAATTGAGAAGAGAGGAAGTTAGGAAGATCGGAAGTTGGGAGATTGGGAAGGTGGGAAATTATAGAATGGTCGGGAAATTGGCAGACGGGAAGAGGGGAAAATTAGAAATTGAGAAGAGAGGGATGTAGGAAGATGGGAAGTTGGGAAATTGCGAAGATGGGAAATTATAGAATAGTCGGGAAATTGGCAGACAGGAAGAGGGAAAAATGGGAAATTGAGAAGAGAGGAAGTTAGTAAGATGGGAAATTGCGAAGATGGGAAATTATAGAATAGTCGGGAAATTGGCAGATGGGAAGTGGGGAAAATTTGGAAAATGGGAAATTAGGAGGAGAGGAAGTTAGGAATATGGGAAGTTGGGAAATTGCGAAGATGGC
Source organism: Trileptium ribeirensis (assembly GCA_030248225.1). Classification (NCBI taxonomy): domain Eukaryota; kingdom Metazoa; phylum Nematoda; class Enoplea; order Enoplida; family Thoracostomopsidae; genus Trileptium; species Trileptium ribeirensis. The sequence continues at coordinate 22,627 of JASANE010010731.1, forward strand.
AAGTTATAGAATAGTCGGGAAATTGGCTGATGGCAAGGTTGTGCAGTTTTGTAACAATACGTAATGAACGTGTACTACAAACATAAA
>JASANE010010733.1:0-11773 GCA_030248225.1 Trileptium ribeirensis
CTCAGGCAAAAATTACTTGAGTGCAGAATTTTTTTATTCTTATTCCTACTCCAATTTAACATTGCGAAAGTTGAGGGTAATGGCAGGATAAAAGTTGGTTTCAGGCAAAAATTACCTGAGTGTAATTTTTTTACTCTTATTCCTACTCCAATTTAACATTGCGAAAGTTGAGGGTAATGGCAGGATAAAAGTTGGTCTCAGGCAAAAAATTACCTGAGTGCAATTTTTACTCTTATTCCTACTCCAATTTAACATTGGGAAAGTTGAGGGTAATGGCAGGATAAAAGTTGGTCTCAGGCAAAAATTACTTGAGTGCAATTTTTTTACTCTTATTCCTACTCCAATTTAACATTGCGAAAGTTGAGGGTAATGGCAGGATAAAAGTTGGTTTCAGGCAAAAATTACCTGAGTGTAATTTTTTTACTCTTATTCCTACTCCAATTTAACATTGCGAAAGTTGAGGGTAATGGCAGGATAAAAGTTGGTCTCAGGCAAAAAATTACCTGAGTGTAATTTTTTTACTCTTATTCCTACTCCAATTTAACATTGGGAAAGTTGAGGGTAATGGCAGGATAAAAGTTGGTTTCAGGCTGAAATTACCTGAGTGTAATTTTTTTACTCTTATTCCTACTCCAATTTAACATTGCGAAAGTTGAGGGTAATGGCAGGATGAAAGTTGGTCTCAGGCAAAAATTACTTGAGTGCAATTTTTTTACTCTTATTCCTACTCCAATTTAACATTGCGAAAGTTGAGTGTAATGGCAGGATAAAAGTTGGTCTCAGGCAAAAATTACCTGAGTGTAATTTTTTACTCTTACTCCTACTTCAATTTAAGATTGCGAAAGTTGAGGGTAAGGGCAGGATAAAACTTGGTTTCAGGCAGAAATTACCTGAGTGTAATTTTTTTAATCTTATTCCTACTCCAATTTAAGATTGCGAAAGTTGAGGGTAAGGGCAGGATAAAACTTGGTTTCAGGCAGAAATTACCTGAGTGCAATTCTTTTACTCTTGTTCCTACTCCAATTTAAGATTGCGAAAGTTGAGGGTAAGGGCAGGATAAAACTTGGTTTCAGGAGAAATTACCTGAGTGTAATTTTTTTTACTCTTATTCCTACTCCAATTTAAGATTGCGAAAGTTGAGGGTAAGGGCAGGATAAAACTTGGTTCAGGCAGAAATTACCTGAGTGTAATTTTAAGAATACGGGCCTTGATATCAAACACTCGAATTTTTGAAGGTTGTACCCACTCCATCCTACGGTAGGTATATGCGCCTATTGTAGTGTCCCCGTTGAGAAATTCCTGGATCCATCGTCGACAATACAATACCTAGAATTATATTTGAGGTTCATAAATAATTCCAGTGAGTCAACTCAAAATAATGATGTGACGGTATGCAACTGTAAAAAAAATTTAAAAAGAAACCTTACGAAACAGTAACAAAAAAATTAATAAAAATTAAAATAAAACAAAAATAAACGTTTAAAAACGCTTATGAAACAATAAATAAAACACTTAAAATATTAGTTTGTCATTGTCATAGTACTAAATAAGTTTACACCAAAAATATGAAAACATTACACATAACGTTTCGACAACTATGACTACCAAGTACGCAGAACTTGAAATGACTGATATAGGTATCTAAGTGGAGAAATGTAAACAGATTTATTTAGAAGAAAAAACATACAAAGCGGTTTCGGCGCAAGGTCTAGCGCCAAGGACCTGTGAACCAGGTGCGGAGGCCACAGCCGCCCATTCGATTGGTCTACCGGTTGATCTCCCGGTTCAACTACAACCTTTATCCCACCCCATATTTTGACATCTAGTCGCTTGGCTAAGTTTTTGGAACACTTGCAAACAAGCTATGCCATTTTTATATTTAATTTGCGCTTTTACGCGTAATTTACTCTGAGTTTTCTCAACTTCCGTTGGGCCTTTAACGCACTAAGGTCGAGAAAAATACGCAACTTATGTACCAAATCCACAGCTTTACAGAAAAGAAGCATGAGCCATTATGCAATTTTGCTGCTAAGATATAGCCACGTAGTTGTATATTCTACTACATTTAGCTTTGTCAAAGCTTAAGTTTGCGAAGCCGACGGTCCAAATGGATTTCTGCTCGTTTATGCATTGTAATCTTGTGGCGACTAACACAAAAATCCAGGTATTACATAGCTAGGCATGAAAGTTCTGTTTCTTTTGTTTCTCTTGTTGCTTGTCATATTTTTAATATTATTAAAGTCCAACCATTTTTACGGTAGTTGAGAATTGCGCTTAGTATAATATTAATAATACCTATTCAATCAGAACAAAACATTTTTGTACACCATGTGTGGAAAGTATCTAAAAATTGGCAAAATGTTTTAAATTTAAAAAGAATGTCTTGGTGCTAGACTTATATTGCTACAACTCTAACACATAGTGAAATTGCCTGAGAAAATATGGTTGTTGTTCACGGAACGACGGGAAAAACGCGTTTCGTACTGTTTTAGAGCTTCCAGGTCGCAGTTCATACAACGTTGTTTCTTTTTTGGTATATACACATGAGCTTGTATTTTTACAAATGATTTTGAAACAAAATGTGTATATATTATGTTTTATGCTCAAAGATGGATGGATCTCTTGAATTTCAACAATGTCATCTTTTTTGCCTGAGAAAATATGGTTGTTGTTCACGGAACGACGGGAAAAACGCGTTTCGTACTGTTTTTAGAGCTTCCAGGTCGCAGTTCATACAACGTTGTTTCTTTTTTGGTATATACACATGAGCTTGTATTTTTACAAATGATTTTGAAACAAAATGTGTATATATTATGTTTTATGCTCAAAGATGGATGGATCTCTTGAATTTCAACAATGTCATCTTTTTTGCCTGAGAAAATATGGTTGTTGTTCACGGAACGACGGGAAAAACGCGTTTCGTACTGTTTTTAGAGCTTCCAGGTCGCAGTTCATACAACGTTGTTTCTTTTTTGGTATATACACATGAGCTTGTATTTTTACAAATGATTTTGAAACAAAATGTGTATATATTATGTTTTATGCTCAAAGATGGATGGATCTCTTGAATTTCAACAATGTCATCTTCTTCTATTTTTTACAAAATGTCGACTAAACTTGTGTTAAAGAAAAAATTTCTGATGATATATAACTAAAATATTTGTAATACCAAAATTAAGCCGCAATAAATGAGTTTACAAAATCGTATAAACTTTTTTCAATTATGTTATCACTCAATGAAAAATAGAAACTGTTGAAAATACTCGAAAAATTCTTTATTCTTTGCTTACAAGAATTTTTAGAATAATTTTTAGTGCTCCGATATACTACTACTCATTTCATATATCAGAACAAAAACATGCATGTGGGTCATCCATAAATGTCTTACTGCGGGAATATATAATGAAAATGTACCCCGTAAACAGTCGGGAAGTACCGATCTCCGTTTCCCGCAACTTTTCGGCTCGTACGAAGACTACAGTGGTAACCGAAACCACAAGTGGCGTTCTCGCAATCGGTCATCTTCTAATGCAAACCACTCAATTTACGGTCCCCGGAGGCATGGAAGGATGAGTTACCCTGGTGTAAGTTAGAAGACACGACATACGTAACATAAGAGTTTATGCCTCAAATTTAATCGGATTTAGTGATTTCGGCCCGTACGAGGTCCAGAACAGTGGCGTGTCTTCGCAATCTGTCTTTGCCGCACTTATGCTACGTCAATTTATCGACCCCTGAGGGATGCCAAGATGAGATATCCTATCCTGGGCTCTACCACAAAACTATACGGTCGTTGGTCCAACTCTCTACCGTTTGAGCCATCGGGTCATATAAAATATTAAAATATATGGAGTGAATAAAATGAAAATGTATGTTTTTTCATTTTTTTCAGCTAAAATGTTATAAATAAATAAAACAAAACTAATCAATAAAATAAACATATTATATATATATGAAAATATATAAATTTAATGAAAAAAAATATAACTTTTTTCATTTTTTCTTTGATATACAGTTATTTGTTCTATATCTAAATTTTGCGGTGCAAATATATATCAACACTTAGTAGAACACGCTAAGTATAATCAATAATTATGTTGCGAACAGCTACAATGGTTTGGTGTTTCAGCCCCTGTTAACAATAGCAATAACTCGGCCGTGGCATGTAATTTTTCAACAAGTCTAGAGAGCTTAGAAATTTAGAAAATACAAATAGAAGAGAGAGAATGTTATAAGAATCCATTCATTTCTTCTCTTTTTTTCATTTTTTTAAAATGAATAAAAATAGAATCAGAGGATTTTACATTTAGAATATATAAATATTTATATATATAGTTTATTTTTTTCACCAGAACTTTAAAATTTAAATCTATACGCACACTTATGTGGATAGACTTGCACCCTGACGGCTAACATCGTAACAAATACATCAGAATTTTGTAGATACAGCACCGTTAGACTCAGCTCATCGAAGCGTATTAATTACAAAATATCCATGTCAAATTATCTTAGTCAAAAACGAGGCAGAGTGTGTGTCACTTTTTGAAGATTTTCATTGTTCACCGACACCTTATGGATATTTACGGCTATACCTTCCAGCCCGAAAATGAAAATGATCAATTTTGAAGATACAGCGATGATTTCGGTACCATTTGCTTCAGTTCGACGAGGCGATTCAGTAAATATCCGTTTCAGTCGATTTTATAACAAAAAGTTTTTTCGATTATTTTTGATTCCCAAGCCAATAATTTTTTGGTGCATAAAACTTTCGAAGAAAATTTCTCGATAAATGCATAATTTTATCATTTACAAGCTGGGTCGAATGGTGCAAAAGTTTTAGCTAAATCGTTTCATGGAGTAACGACTTAAGCTTTATGCTAAGGCTTAAGCTAAGCTTAAGCCTAAAGCGACAAACAATATACCGATTCAGCTGATTTTTGCATCATTCGATTCACCTCGTCAATATCAGTCGAACCATTCGACTCAAATATTGAGAACAGTGTGGGCCTGAGTACTTACTAGCCGTTCTCATAAGCTACCCACAGATAACTGGAAATTTCATGTAGTTGTAAAAAAACCTTAATGGTTCCTCTTCTAAACGCCCCCAAATTCAATGGAGTGATAATGCTGTTGCTGCAACATTTCAGTTTGGTCCCAGCGAAATTTTCCACATTAAAATACATGTGGGTATCCCAAAAATGCCTTAATAGTGTACTTTTAGTCGACCCAAACTATCGATATCGCTACAAGCACACTCTCCGTACTAGGTAGAGTGCTTTTAGCATCCGAAAACAACTATCTTAGCTTAGGGAAAAATGGACAAACAATCTATTAAAATTAGAAAACCTGGCACCCAGCAATCCTATAAAATTGACTAAGGCAAAAACATGAGTCGTATCGTCGAAGCATTGTCCTAGGAAACCCGGTATATTTTGAACCCGGCCATGGGACCACTGGGTTTTGCCATAGGGTCCTCCCATATGGGACCATCCGTCTAAATGACACAATAATTGTCGTGATCTAGGTGTCCTAATAAATTGCACCAGGCACGTTCGTTTACGACCCTCCGTACGGTCTACGACCTTGGGTCTCGTTGGCACACCTCCCGAAATACGATACCAGCGAGTGATTGATGCTTGTCTATTTGTGGTATCTGTGTCCATTAAGCTTAATTAAAAATTTTCCTCATTTCTGAAAACAGCAACAGCAACGTTTCTATTTCTATCGATCGGTGTCGTCGCAATAGTAGTTGTTCTCTAAATCTAATAGGAAACTAGATGATTCGCCTAAAGTCTTCTAAAACCAACAGCAAAGTCGGGGTGTTCAATTTCAAAATTTGCAACAAAATATATAAATATATAAATAAATAAATAAATATATTTCAGTATACAATAAATAATAAATATATATATAAATATCTATCTTTATATATAACTATATATACTTTTATCAAGCAATTCTAACTTTGCGAGTTTCTGCTAAAATACAGTCGCATTTTGGATATATCAGGTAAATTTCAAAATATATCGAGGTTAAAATGACAACTGTAATCTAACTGAAGGCGCAGAAAAGAACGTATAACCAAACAAGTGGTTAGCGACGAAATGCCTTTTCGGTAAATAAGGTTCACCGGCAGTTGACCTTAAACCTGTTGAAAACCATCGAAATAGTATGGTACAGTCATGTTGGATTCTAGATGACCACACCGACACTGTCAAACCTTTACGAAGCGTTTTGAATACCCTGAAAATAGTATACATAAACAAACTAATGAGGATGAACTATGACCTGGCCGAGCCTAAACCCATTGAAAACCACTAAAAAGGCATGAAATATTCGTGCTGGACGATCACCAAACTGATCCACAAACGTTTATACTCAGCCTACCCAAGAACCTATATACACACTACATAACTAAAGAAATGTAGAGAGACTACATTTTGGAAATCCAGTTCGTCGACTGTAAAAGCACTGAATGGAAAGGTATAATGTAGTCAAGTTGGACTTCAGATAACAAAACCACAGATAAACATTCGTTGAAAGAAAAAAGTAATAACATGCCTAAAATTTGAAAAATCCGCATTTCTGGCAAAGGGTCGACGAACATGATGCTGGAAGAGCGTCTAGGATAGTGGTTCAATACCACCAAAAAGTGATTTTAAGAAAAGTTGTAGCTGAGTTGATCGTAAAATTTATACCAAAGATTCGCCCGAAATAGGCTTTACGGACACACTGTCTAATTTTATATTGTAGTAGTTTTTGGTTATTGTAAGCAAATTACTATAATATTCCTGTGCGGTAGCAGGTATAATTTTAGCTAACTCCACTATGTCATGCAATTGCTGGGGTTATAGATAGTTATAACGGCATTTAGTGCGTGCTTATTGGTTGAACATGTCAGTGCGACAGTATGAGTTATGCCTGTAAGTACATCACATAATGCATCATTTACGATAAGATGCGTGCGCTAAGGGCCACACTATTTCACGAGTCCAACTCAAGTAGTTCGGGTGAACTATAGCTTAGCTGGACGACTATAGTACATTTTTATAGCTTAGCAAGTCTTAATGTGACAAACAGGGAGCTTAGCTAGGCTCTGCGGGACGAACGGAGCGTCCGGCTGAACTGACAATGGATAAATTTTATTTAATAATGCGCTTAGTGTAACAGCATTTTGTTCTGTAGTATTTTCACACTAATTCTAAGTTTTATATATTTGTTTTAATATATACAATTAACGTTTTAAGCTGTATGCCGATTTTGGGGCATTATTTAGATACGTATTAGTAAAACGTAATGTTCGAGGACCAAATAGTCTCTGGCTTAGGTTATAGGGCTCAGCTGAACGCCTCGTGACTAAAGCACAGTCCGGCTTGACACTCGGTGACAAATGAATAGCCTAGCTAGGCTATTCAAAATTTTAACAGTCGAGCTGGACTGTATGCATGACATAGTAGCTAGCCCATTTGAACGCGTGACATAATTAGTGCCATGCGCATGCATCTTATTGTAAATGATGCATAAAGTCAAAGCTCCAAGGACATCATGAGGAGGTAACATCTAGATTTCCAACCATCGGCTGTGTACAACTACTCCCCAACCAATGTGGATACACGTTAATACTTACACGACCTAATGAAACATAACTTATCTATATTTGAGTCTTAAATTGTTTCTGTTTTCCACCATTATTTTCTCCTCTTACATTTAGTTAATCCAAAAATATCCATAGGAAAATAGCGAATGAAAAGCACTGTCAATCTATATTGAAAAATTAAAAAATCTAACTTAATACGAACCTACGACTGGTTTGTTCGAGAATCTTTTGTATAAAATATTCCAAAATAGATATATTATATATATTATATTATATTGTGTTGCTTTTGTACGATCAAAAATTGTATGATAAAATTTAAAGATTTGACATAACATTTCAAATCTGGTATTTTGAGCAATCTGTACATCAAAATTTTTTTACAGATTTCGAAATGACCCATTCCCCGCGTCCCGTATGATTATAACATTGCATGAATGATAAGAAGAAGAAAGTTGTGATTATTTATACAAATATTGGACAATGTAATTTTTAGAAGCGGAAGTGAAATGCATGCTATGCCGTTCTCGATATACTAAGCCTAAGCCTTAGTCTTAGCTTAAGCTAAGGTCCATATATCAACCATGTATATATTAAGCCTAAGCCTGCGTCGGGGCGAACCCCCGTTCTAAGCTGTTCTTCTTCTAACATCATAACGTCCAGCCCCTAAAGGTAACATGGGCTCAAATATTTATTTTATAAATTAGATATATCCTTGGTGCCCAAGGTCCGTCTGTGGTTTTATGGACAGATGGTAACTGTTGAAGGGGGTGGAGTTCAGTTGCGTAATGAGGGTAGGCCAGGCCAGGAGGTAACCAAAAATTTTCCTCCGATTCCCCAATTTTTGCTCATAATTTTGCCTTATTTTTTTATAATTTTGGTCATAATTGCTATAATTTTCCACACGCCGTACGCGGAGAGGGCGCGGGGGTGTGAACCGGCAGGGCGAAATATGGCTTGATGGGGGCCTTACCCTAAGAGAGGTAACACCCTACCATGGGCCTACATTATATAACCAAGCAAACGAATAATTTGTGTCGTTCTAATGAATATTATGTTTATTAACGTACGAAGGTAATGTAATGTACGTAAATTATATATAATTATTATGATATATATATATATTCATTGAGGTATTATTAATATATATTCGTTCTACGTCTAATATAAAAAAACAAGACAATATGGGCAGAAACAGTATCTACTAATAAAAAGATTATCTTAAATTTTCTTTAAAAATATATCAAGAAATGCCTAAATTGACCTACTTTTAAACAAAAGAATAACAATAGAACAATAAATAAACAAACAAAACAATACTAATATATAAAAAATTATTTGAGGACTAGGTAATGATAATAACTAAAATTAGACAATTATAGAATATAATAAAATATATATATACTACATTTAAGCATTAAATATTTATTATTATATGTTATTGTATATATTATATTTTATTTTATTTATGATTTCATTTTTACTGATATAAATATATATAAATATAAATTAATATAAATATATATAAATACAAATAAAAATAAATACTCAAAATTGTACATATCATGTATCCAACATTCGTCGGCGTAGAGGATACATGGGTCGGGGAGGCGAATCAAAGAGCTGAGAACCCAAAAATATTACCCATTCCCCTGATGTTTTCGTCATAAGTATTGTCGTGCAACTTTCCGTTAATTTATTGCTAAAGTTTTCGCGCACCAAACGAAGACTTTTAAGGATCCGAAGAATAGCTCCGAGATACGCTCAGTGGTTAGGAAACTGTAATTGACTCAGCGATTGGGTTCGATACCTGACGGAGACGGAAATAATTGCTCATCTATTCATGAAACAAACGATTATTCAGGAAGCAAAGGATTAATGGAATTCAGTAAATTGTTTGTAAGTACAATTTTCCTTAACTGGAATTTTACTAATAATCTCTTCTAGTTCCAATGCTAAAATTTTCCGAGCGCGTCGGGACAGGTGGTTTAAAGGATATTGGAACCAAATGATAAGTGCGCTAGAACCTAACCTGGCGTGTATCAAATTTGGACATATCAGGTAGAACTCAGCCGATCACCAAGGCCTTTTGCACAGAAGTTCTAGGAATATTGGAACTAACTATTTATCATGATAAGTGAGAATAGAATTGACCTGGCGTGTATTAAAGTTGAACATACTCAGTTAAATACACAGCCGATCATTAAACCGGAGTCTGAAGTTTTTTTGCTAATTCTGAAGACAAAGTTGTAAATTTTTAATAGAATCGCTTCCAAAACGTAAGCTTCTGCTCTAATCTCAATTATGTGTCGGCCGTATGGTGTCATTCCAATGAATAAATGGAATTCAATTGCAGATTTTAAAATATACTTATTTAACATATCAACAATATGATGAAGACTTTTCCTATGAATTACGGGTACAAAGGGTACAACAGTAAGTTGTGATGTTATCTGATATGTTTCAAAAATCTATTTTCAATACCACATGTAAGGAATATTAAATTTACATAAAATCTGAAGAACGTATTAAAATATTCAATTAGTATTAAATAAAATATTTTAAAATGGATAAATCCATTGAAATGCTCACGATTATTTCACTGAGTTTTGACTGAACAATATATATACACTTTAATGACAAAAATGGCAGAAAAACAGATTTTGGTTGTAAAACTTTGTTTTGTACGTTATAGTGGTTTTTGGTTGGGTAAGATTTGGCATAGCAAGTCAAAATTCAATCGTTCATGAGCATTAAACAAAAGCTGAGTAGGGCACAGGTTAGACGTGCCTGGCTCACATAAACCTATATATACTTCTCGAGTTATCATCCTTGAGTGTGGGGCACAGTGGGAGTCAAAACCACCATCCAGTGGGAGGACCACCACGCCGTCCACAGTGGGAGGGACGCAGAGCCACCATTCCTCCACAGTGGGAGGGACGCCGAGTCAGGCCAGTCCTCACAGTGGGAGGGACGCAGAGCCACCAGTCCTCCATAGTGGGAGGGACGCAAAGCCAGGAGTCCTCCACAGTGGGAGGGGCGCAGAACCACCAGCTTCCTCCACAGTGGGAGGGACGCAAAGCGACTCAGTCCTCCACAATGGGAGGGGAGGCAAAGCGATCAGTCCTCTCACAGTGGAAGGGGAACGAGAGCCCACGAATCCTCCAACAGATGGGAAGGACGCAGAGCCATCATTCCTCCACAGTGGGAGGGACGCGGAGGACCAGTCCTCCCACAGTGGGAGGGACGCAGAGCCACCAGTCCTCCAGAGTGGGAGGGACGCAAAGTACACCCAGTCCTCCACAGTGGAGGGACGCAAAGCCACCTAGTCCTCCACAGTGGGAGGGACGCAAAGCCACCAGTCCTCCACAGTGGGAGGACGCAAAGTCACCAGTCCTCCTACAGTGGGAGGGACGCAAAGCCAGCAGTCCTCCACAGTGGGAGGGACGCAAAGCCACCAGTCCTCCCCAGTGGGAGGGAGGCAAAGCCACCAGTCCTCCACAGTGGGAGGGCGGGAAGCCACCAGTCCTCCACAGTGGGAGGGACGCAAAGTCACCCAGTCCTCCACAGTGGGAGGGACGCAAAGCCACCAGTCCTCCACAGTGGGAGGGACGCAAGGCCACCAGTCCTCCACAGTGGGAGGGACGAAAAGCCACCAGTCCTCCACAGTGGGAGGACGCAAAGCCACCAGTCCTCCTGCAATGGTTTGCTTTGACTTCCTAAGGCCTAAAAAATTCCGTCATTTTTTATATCTCTAATTTAGTCAGCAAGTATATCTTAACACCAAAATTAAACACAAATTGATAATTAAATAACAATAACTATAACAAGTTCAAAATATTGATAGCGGGAGTGAGAGTCGGCTTTACAGTCTCTGACCCAGTGACCCCGCTAACATTTTCAAAAGTCATCGATTTCAGCGACGTCACTATGTTTTCCGGTAGTGAATTCCATAATTTAATTACTCTGACCGAAAAAAAATACGTAGAATATCTAAATCATATATTTAAAACCCTTCGAGTATATATTAGCGTTAGACAAATTTAGCCTTTTAAGGTAAAAGTTTAAATCCCGACGAGTCTTTGTATTCTTTTAAGCAATTCAATATCACGCACAACGAAATGGATTCCAAACTTGATTACGAGAACAATACGTAAATTAACGAGTACAGACATACAG